>LRSR01010782.1:0-14847 GCA_001579985.1 Hypsibius dujardini | reverse complement strand
CAGACAGACAGACAGACAGGATAGGCAGGACTGTCTGGCAGGACAGGACAGACAGGACAGGACAGTCAGAGAGACAAACAAACAGCCAGACAGACAGACAGGACAAACAGGACAGAAAGGACAGATATACAGACAGACAGACAGGTAGACACACAGACGCGTGCACAGACTAGGATGGCGGCATGGAAAAGGCTGCCTCGGTTGCCGTGATGCCGCTTCTGAAAATTCATCGAATAAATTAGCCAGTGAAGCGGTGATTGATTGGTTGATTGATTGAAAAAAACATCCATTCAATCGGCCAATCGAGCTCTGATTGACTGATCAAAACAATATTGAATCAAGCAATCAATCAACTGAGTTTTGATTGGTTGCATAAAACATTAAGAATTAATCCAACATTTTAACCTTGATTGATTGAATCGATTGATTAATCAAACAACAATGGAATATTTCACCTTCCAAGCTTCGATTGATTGATTGATTGACTGATCAAAACAACATTGATTCGATCAGTTATTCAGTCAATCAAGCTTTGATTGAAAAAAACTAAATTAATACAAGCAATCAATCGATCAGCCAATCAGTCAATCATTTCATCAATCAATCCATCGATTGATCGAACAACCACTCAAAGAATCAATCGATTCGTCCTTCAATCAATCACTCCGCCTTTCAAACCATCAAACGATCAACCAAAAAATCAATCCAACTTTCAATCAATCAAGTGATCAATCAAATAATCAGTCCACTCATCAATCGATCAATCAATCCAATTATCAATCAATCAATCGGTCCACCTACCGATCAAATATTCATTCAGTCGATCAATCAATCAATCATTCAAACATTCGATCAATCAATCAATCGATTGAAGGATAATTCGATCAATCACTCCATCTATCAATCAATCAATCAATCCACATATCATTCAATCATTCAAGCAGTCAATCAATCAATCAATATTCAATCAGTCGATCAATCAAACAATCAATCAAAGAATCGGTCAACCTGTCCCTCAATCAATCAATCCACCTTTCAAACAATCAAACGATCAATCTATCAAACCATCAATAAATCCACCTATCAATTAATCAATTCACCTGTCGATCAATCAATTTACCCATCAATCAATCAATCAATCCATCTATCAGTCAATCAACCCACTTATCAATCAATCAATCAATCAATCTATCTATCAATCGATCTATCCACCTTTCAAACAATCAAACGATCACTCTAAGAATCAATCTACCTTTCAATCAATCAATTAATCAATCCATCAATCAATCTACTTATCAACCAATCAATCAATCCATTTTTCAATCTACCAATAAATCCAGCTATCAATCAATCAAGCATACAGTTTGTCACTCAGTCAATCAATCCAACTTTCATTCAATCAATTCACCTATCAATCAATCAGTCTATCAAATATACAATCAGTCGATCAATCAATCAATTGATCTTACGGTAAATCGATCAATTTCCAATCTTCTTAAACCTTCAATCAAACAATTTACCGACGGCCCACACGCTCACTGCTCGTGTTTCCATACTTCGTAAAATTTTGAAAAAGAAAAAAGAAAAAAAGGCTCGGACTGAGGATCGGACCGTGCACCTCCGGCATAGAGAGACTGGGTGCATACCACTGTACCACGACCACACTGACATGTTTGTTGGAGTCTACCAACGCAGGGAGATGAAAAACATTATCAATTCTTGACCGCTCGGGTCATAACTGGACATTAACATTGTTTTTCTCTTCGAATAACGAAATCCGGTCTATCGATTTACTCATTTGTCCAGAAGTCGTGCCAGTCACATTTTCAGCTGCTTCGAATGCGATTATTGTACTATGTTCTTGGATAATTGGATAATTGGATAATTGGATAATTGGATAATTGAATAATTGGATAATTGGATAATATTGGATAATATCATCTTAATAAGAAGTTTGACGTGTTCAAATAAGGCGCATGAATGTTTTCAAGGTGACTTTTTATATCTGATAACGTATAGTTTTCTGAATTTTTAAACAACATGATTCTGAAGCTGCAGTAAAAGAAGGGTCTCATAAAAAGTGGTCTTCCGTAAAGCTCTCGAATTTACACTTACTCATTCCACTGCTGCTGGGTTGGTCGCCGAATGGGGAATCCCCGTCCCTGCCGAGCTGCGAGAAGAAGCTACGGAAATCGGTGAACCAGTCCGGTTGGCGTCGGCGCCGCTGCTGCGGTCGCCGGCGATTGGGCTTCCTGCGCCGAGGAGCCGGTGTGGTTTCCTCAGCGTCCTCGCCGTCCGTCCCGTCCGTCCCGTCGGTCCCATCGGTCCCGCGGTCCGCACACTTATACAGCAGGTTGATCTTCTGCACGTCCAGCTCACTCATCACTGCGCGGTTCCCGATGGTGGCGCCCGCGGTCTTGACCCGGATGGTGGGCGAACCCTCCTCCAGGGCAAAGTAATCCGCGCCGTAGTGCATGATGCTGTTGTAGTCGTACGGCAAACGTTGAGTATTCCCGTCGTACTTGGCAAAGTTTCTGCGCACATTTTCTGCAGCAGACAAAATGTCAGTGTGAACTGCGCAAAAACCGAGACCGATTAAAGACAGTTTCATGGAGACATAGCAACGGATGGGTTAAACCGCTCTTAGCGTAATTCCCAACCCCAAAATCAGTCTTTAACAAGATAAATACACACTAGACAACGGAGTGCGTACAGGAGGAACTTTGCAAAACTGAATACGTAGAACTTTTCGTACTGTCATGAAATATCAACAAGGCATGAGAAAGTGAAGTGACTGGCCGTGGCCGCATATCAAAACCGGTCACTAGCTCAATAAATAAAAATAGATCCACAATTAAGTAGGCTATCTTTCACACAAAAAAATATTTGGGAAAATCGCAAAGCTGGCGGACTGGCACATGAAAATGTGCAGCCACCTTGAAATTCAAAGTTGTGAATAAAACGCCTTCAAAGCTTCCCGACTGAAAAACGTCCCAGGCATGAAAGTTTTGTTGACAATTTTAATGCAGGACCAAACATGGTGATATTGTCAAACGTGTGTTTCAATAAAAAACAACTTTTTGCATGCGCCAAAGAACAGAAAAGATGTGACAACAGAAACCAATCAACCAATCAGCTAATACTACATCGCGTAACCTCGAGCTCATTTGCCCACCCCTTGAGGGGTCGGACCCCTGGCTTGACAACTTATTTTTTTTGTAGAATAATGTTTTCTATCAACTGCATAAATTTCGTTGAGATTCCAAGCAAAAAAAGACGCAAACCATCCCTGGTGCTATAAATGCGGTGTAAAAGTGATCCTCAGAAAACACTCTAGTACAACAATCCGAAAAACAAACATTTTTCAAAACAGTCTTTTGATTCGGATAGACGAATGTTTTCTCCACATGATAGCATTAGTAACTAATTTTGTTTTTAAGCTGTTCGCTGTTTCGGATCTTTCAGTGCGTCTAGGGAAAAAATTCGCAAATGGCATAGTGACCGGTTTTGGTTTACGAGCTCTCAATTATTTCTTCAGCACTAAAACTCCAGCTTCAAAAACAGGCTTTTCAACGCCTCAGCGGCAGCTGATTCAATCTGGTAAAAAAATGTTTACTTTTCAAGAACGCACGAAATATTAAGAAATAATATCTTGGTTGACTACGATTATCATTAGATGCCACATTTTTTTTGGGGGGGGGAAGGCGAAGTATGGGTTATTTAGTACACCTCTCGAAACTTCACGAATGTACCAGACACGACTGGGCGATTCTTTGCATACCTGGAGAGAGGTTGTCGGTGAGGATTTCCACGTAGTCATCACGATCCATCCTCGTTTGCTCGTGGTTGAAGCCCAGGGCGTGCATGATCTCATGCTGGCTCACACCTATGGCGTCAAAGCAGCCGTTCGCCAGCTGCACCACCTGCGGCTGCCCGTCCCCGTTTCGGCCCATGTAGGAGGAACAACTACAATCAAATTTCACTGTTCGCACATGAAACCGCTAAAGCCGCGCCACCGTGTCCATGCCACCTCACCCTTCGTTGTCGTTCTTGAAGACGATAAAGTCTCGCTCTCCTGATCGTGGACTGAACTTTATGCAGGTTTTCTTGGCAATATCCTCCATGGCCCGGGTGATCATCGTCCGTTGCTCGTCGGCTATTTTAAAAACAACCGGTCAATCGTCAGCGTTACGAATTTGCCGCTCAGAACGTCACCTCTGGTGGACTTCGTTTTGTCTACAATTTCTTGTAGACAAAACGCATGCTCGCATGTTTTTTTTCAGAAGGGAAGCTCGCGCTTGAACGGCAAAAGCGAATTTAAACCTTACTATGAGCATCCTCAGTGAACATGAAGGGAACTTTTCCATTGGGCCATAGCTTCCTGCTGTCTGGGACTGCGTTATGCGCCAAGGTGGCCTTAAAGCTGGCCTGCAATGCAAACGACAATAGGTCAACAGCCTAAAGGACGCTATCCCGTTCTATCTAGAAGGGTTGCACGTACATCATCCATGTCCACGTCAATTCCCAAGATATCTCCCTCAAACAGCGATTTTGTTTGCTCGCCTGAAAGGATAACATAAAAGGGTTATCTTACCCTTTGTGGATTCACTTGTAAAAATACGGTCCATGCTGCTCACCTTTGCCTTTCTTTAGCTTAGCGCCCATAGTGTACGGTGCCGCCATAGCAATGAGTAAGAAGAGCAACCACATCGCAGGTTTATCCATTCATCCGTGTTTCAATGCGTCGAGGATGTATAAGTTGGACTTGCAATATTAATGATTTGTCAAAGTTCCCAATAGCTGTGATACTCAACACCTGATATATATACCGAAAATAATGTTAATTATGCTTTTCTAGAACAATCGTAAGCAGAATAATTAGCGTTGTTTCGTTTAGACAAAATGGGCAAAACCGGTCTTTCGTCCTCTGTGGGTACCTGTATAGTTTGATTAATGGCTTCATCGGACCTGCTCATCTTGCTCCAGTACCTGGGGAATCAATTATACAGTTGACCAAGCTGACAAAAAGGCAAGCTGGAGAGACAGAACTCGGCACGTGACTCTAACAAATTGACTTACAGTGGATGCTCGCTTGCCCAGTGACTTCCATCATACAACGGCGTATTTGAAAGTCAAACCGGTATACTTGAAATTACGGGTAGCAACATGTAATACTGTTTGGCCTTCATGAAACAGCTGATGAGATCAAGGTAATTGCTTCGTGATTTTGATGCCTGGCGGGACTTCTTAACACCGCAACGGTCTGAACATCCGGCGCTCGTGATAAGTCTGCTCGCGCGACAACCGGTTTCGTTTCTCGTTTTACCAAGAGCTCACTTTCTCCGACAACGAACGTCACCCACCAAAACTTAATCCGAGCAGACAATGCACTTGAATTATAAGACGGAAATGGTTAGGCGTTATTACGTACGGAGCATGTCGGGTGCGGTGCGTTTCTACAGGATGCTGCGAGGCGTGATCCCTCGACGGCACGCAGCTTGATGGCGCGTGTTCTCTCTGGAGCACCCGGCGTTTCAAAAGCCCCTTCGGGTTTATTCTTAATGTTCAAGGTTTAAACTTAATGTCTACGTTAAGAGTAATTGCCGCCATTAAGAAATAATTAAGAAAAGTTAAGAAACTATTAATCATGGCTTAAGGTCTTGTAGGTTCGGGTCTCAGTCTAATGTCTATGTTAAATTTAAAACGTTCAGGTTTCATGATTCTGGTTTAGTTTTTTGTTTAAACTTAATGTTGAATAAAAAATTTAGGCTTAAGTTTAGTCTCGAAGTTAAACCTAAACTTTAGGTTTAATGATGCTAGTATGGTTTTAGACTTAGTTTAAACTTAATGTTGAGCAAAAGGTTAGGTTTAATTTAATGTCAAAGTTGAAAATAAACATTTTTTGTTTAATGATGCTAGTTTAGTTTTAGTTTAAACTTAACGTTGTCGTTGAGCAAAAGGTTAAGTTTAATTTAATGTCAAAGTTGAAAATAAACATATGGGCTAGTTTGGTTTAGTTTAAACTTAATGATGGATGAAGGAAAATAGATTTAAAAAGCAATGGTCTCGTTGCGAAGATCCACCATCTGACGGCAGTCCTCTTTAGGCCGTTCGTGGGGACATCCATGGTGCAATTTTTGGCGTAATACTCCAAGTCGGGCTCGGCACTGACGTCGTCATCGCATGCAATAGGTCCGACTGGAGTAGCTATTGGTCCTCGTAGTAGATGCAGTCACTGAGAATTTGAGTGCCTTCATCGATCGACGAGGTACCTGGATAAGAAATGTAGCAAATAAAACGTCGACGACCCAGGTATCTCCACCAGCACAAACGAACGCTGTAGTGGATGGACCTACGTACATGATACGTCGGTCATTAGCATTATCAATTATCATCATTCCCGTGAAGTGCGCAGAAACCCTGCATAGTAACTGGCGTTTACCGTGGTGGCCTCGACGTAAGCAACGGGATACGGTCAGATCTCCTGGACATACCATCAACATGCAAAGCAGCAGTATTATATGGGACGGCGCCATGTTGGAATAACATGCTGTATCGTATGGTAACAGCGGTAGTATCTTGTGCATGATTGCACATTAAGGGTTCTCATCGATCGAAACAATAAACAGCAAAATTTAACTATTCATTCAAAAAAATCGGCGAGAGAAAACTTGTCTCGCATAAACAGATGTCGTTATCGGGAGACGAGAAACAATTATTCAAGAAAAATATTCCGGTAACGAATAAAAATTAACCAGTAATTTTCGCTCGGGCATTCAGGTCATGTGCGCGGCGTCAATTGAACAGAACCAGTTCAGAGAATTGTCGCGCATGGCGTAAAATTTATCAATCATCACGTGATTCTTCTACCTCCCGCTGTGTCTGACGGTTTGAGCAATCTCCTTTGATCGTAATGAATTCATCACTACTTAGTAAATCACTTTCACCAATGTCTTGTTTCTGTAAGTCAGCAAGAAGCCGACCAGTACCAATCCAGGGTTTAGAATGACGTCCGACCGACCTACACGGCGATCATTCGCGGGTATGCACAAGTTTCGTCATTCCCTTACCTGATCACGGTACGCTAGTAGTTAAAAAGGAGATCTTTTCCGGGAAAGAAATGCATTGTGATTTTCACCGTTTTCAGCTGACGACAGCTTTGGCGAGCAACTGTCATGTTGCGAATACTACGTTTTGCAAGTGTGTGGGTTTCCGTATGCGGAGGTGTTTGCTTCACCAAGTTCTATGATCCCCCATCGTGCGAAGGGACTGAAGCCAATACACAGTGCCACAATGCATGCCTGACGGAGGACAAGGGAGAGGGCAAGTGTGGACCGCTTGGCAAATTTACGGTGTGCAAATGCGACGACTGCAGCCGGCAGGGTCTAACACCTACCGCGACGACAGGTAGATGAAGATTCTTTTTTAGGTTAAAAAATAATTAGAAATCAAATTCAATCAAATCAGAATTTGAAACGAATTTCAACTGAAATGAATTCAATTAAAAAAAATCAATTGACCCCATGCGTACCGTGTCCGAACCACGCTGCAGATCTGGAAGCTTGACCTAGAAAGTTCATGCCATACCCATTCATTTTCAACAATAATATTGATACCACAACTATAAACGCGGCAATCTAAAGTTAGGCCACAACCTAGCGCCCCACAACCACGAGTTAATCTCACATGTTGGTGTTTTGATAGCGTTCCCAGCTTCTGAATTGACCACCACATTCACCTCTACCACCGTGAGCCTAGCCGCAACCCCAACACCGCTTGAGCGACACGTCGAGTCGTCGATCCAACTTCCGTGCCGTAACGCCACGGATTTCTGGTGCCTGAAACCCTACTCCCGCGACGTGGGCCGCTGTGTGCCAAGCAGCTACCTCTGTGATGGCGGTGATGACTGCTTCGGTGGTAGGGACGAGCGTAGCTGCTTCACAATCACCCTGCCGGACTCGTTGCCTCCGTTTGTCGAATCCAACGTCCAGGTGCCGTGTCGCGACGCGGAAACTTTCTGGTGCCAGAACCGGACGTCCACGTCCAAGGGACGGTGTGTGCCGAATACGTACCGGTGCGACGATGAGGTTGACTGTTTCGGTGGCACCGACGAGAGCAACTGCTTCCAGCCCACCACCGCCACGCCAACAGATGACGAGGATGAGGGCTTGCCAGGCTGTCCATTGTGGCACAAAATCGTAAGGGGCGACACATGCTCGTCCATAGCTGGGGGGTGTGAGGCTACACTGGCAAAACTTTATACCGCTAATGGAGTCCTAAATAATGGTGCCAGCTGTGGTCGCCTCACTGTCGGAGACTATCTCTGCTGTGAAAGCTGGAAGCCTCTTGATCCTAGCACTGTCACGATGCGCCCTGCCAGACGAACCACTCACATGAGTGTACGACATGGCACTCGTAAGTTTGTGACTGTGTAACACTTCTGCCTGCACACGGTAGGCTGCCCAAAACAGGCATGGCGGAGGTTCTTCATACAAGTTCGAGAACAGCTTTAAAAGCATGAAATTATTGGCTAAAAATTTACGGATTACGAGGCTCTAATATTACAGTATTCTAGCAAACAACCGCTGAAGAATAGTTCCTTCATTCGCTCGTATGCACACGTTCTTTATACATTTTGTTTTTACACCAACAGATGGCTTGCCGGGATGTCCATTGTGGCGAAAAGTCGAAAGGAGCGACACTTGCTGGTCCATTGCTGGGATGTGTCAGGTTACGCTGGCTGACCTCTATCATTATAACGGAGTCCTAAACAATGGTGCCAGCTGTGATCGCCTCACGGTCGGGGACTATCTCTGTTGCAAGAGCTGGACGGCTTCTTGACCTCCTAAACCCTGCATGTTTATGCCCGCCCACTGTATGGATCACGCTACTGTGTACCGGTAACCCTGGGCATACCATCATCACATGTGCATTACCTTTCACAATAAGGCGAAAAATGAGCATGGCGCTCAAGTAAACCTTAAAACAAGCCGATTACAACGGTTCGGATACTCAAAACTTATTTTTCACGTGTACGTGGTGTCCTAATAAAACGTTTAGTTCTCCAGAGCTTTGAAAGTATGTTCATTTTGTAGTGTAGGTTTAACAAACGCGTAGAAAAGAATCAGTTATGTAAATGTACCAACGTCCAGTGTTGTACCATATAGGTAGAACTTATCGCCTCGATAGTTTGATGATCATCAGTTAGACCGAACTTTACCTCACCCCATTTCCGTGATAAGACCAACAACATCTTTTACTCTCACACGCAATCATGGCAAATTTGATGGGGTTTTGAGGGGTTTCCTGAGCGTCCGCAAAGCGGGCTGCGAGAGGTAGCGGGGTATGGCCCATTGTATTGGGTTTTGATTGTTTGTCTATAATGTAGTTTTAATCTGATTCCATATAATGAAATTTGGAAAAACTGAAATTTTCCTGGAATTCTACTGCCCAGGGGATTAGTTGTTGGGGTTATGAAAGAGCACTGGCTGAATATGTTGTGATAGGAAACGTCACAGGTGTGAACAAACGGTGGTATGAAATGGGCAACGTACGTGGTGCCGGAATATGAGTTGTTGCTGTGAGCTTAAACTGGGGTGAGTTTTGGTGGGATGAGTTGTCGCTGAGATGAGATGTCGCTACCCCATAGTACTGTAAGCTCATTATTAGCCAAATAGAATTGTTGTGCGGACACTGCGATATTCGGCTTAGCTTACATAAACAAAAACAAAAAACATAAAATAAAACCAAAACAAAAAATTCCCAACAAAAACAAAAACAAAAACAAAAAGTTTCCACCAAAAACAAAAACAAAAAGTTCCCATACATAAACAAAAAGTTTTGAACAAAAACAAAAACAAAAGAAGATTAAAACTGAAGCATATATTTCCACAACCAATTAGTTAAATCACCTTAAAATATTTTCTTGTAGATAAAGCTGTGAAAAAAATCCAGAATTTGATAGTAGAAAACACCGAAACAGCATTCACTTTGTCCGGATTGAATGTAAAACTTCGATATTTTGAAAACAAAATTCTCTTCTAAAATGTGTCAACGAAAGATAATACTGTAATCGCGATCAAAATTGTACGTTAAAATCGACTAACAATCAGCATTTCGAAGCGTACAGGTACAGCCAGTCTCGTTCACGCAACTAATTATAATATCTACATAGAATTACAGCCATAGGACGTCAAACAGTTTTACTTATATTTCTGCAGTGTCAAAAATATTTTAAAACTCGAAAAGGAAGTATTGCTCCACAATTAGATGTCTGACTCTCTTCCATTCCCATTTCCATTTAATAATTGGTTATAAACATCAGAAAGTTTGTTCCACCATCATTGATAGCATTCATAAGCATCACTTATTTTGTTCAATTTGAATGTGAAAATTCGATGTTTTGAAACCAAATTTCTCTATCAATTTGCAAGCAAAAAAATGTTCTCCCTGTATTTAACTTTTTATTGAATCGACTTGGCAGCAGCATTTCGAATTTGCGTGGCTACTGCGCCATTTATGGAATGTAGCTCATTAGTCCTGGTAAGTCTAACTTTAATAGTCCTGCCAATTATGGCAGATCAAACTTCCTCTGATTTTTATTAGTTTTTGTTGACACATTTTCATATTGAATTTTGTTTTCAAAATATCAAATTTTTACATTCGATCCGAACGAAGTGAATGCTGTTTCGGTGTTTTCTACTATCAAATTTTGGATTTTTCTCACAGCTTTATCTACAAGAAAATATTTTAAGGTGATTGAACTATTTGGTTGTGGAAATATATGCTTCAGTTTTAATCTTCTTTTGTTTTTGTTTTTGTTCAAAACTTTTTGTTTATGTATGGGAACTTTTTGTTTTTGTTTTTGGTGGAAACTTTTTGTTTTTGTTTTTGTTTTTGTTGGGAATTTTTTGTTTTTGTTTTTTTTTAATGTTTTTTGTTTTTGTTTATGTAAGCTAAGCCGCGATATTCGCTGGTGCCTCTACCGAAAAAATACATCTTGTTCGATAAATACACGCTCCTTACGTCCATATAGTGCGAAATCATGAACCGACCGTGGCGATGAGATGGTTAACGTTCGTTCGTGGCGTGCGATGGGTAACGGTAAACGGTCTTTTAAAGTGTACGTCAAAAGATACAGAACGGGTAATACCAGGCAGTAATACCAGGCAGTGAGGCTCGAGGCTGCTGGACCACAGCAGCAGCGTCGTACTAGTATCCCGACACGTGACCGGTATAGAGCTATCCTAGAACGGACTTAATAGCCTGAAGTAATGGATTCCTTCCGCTGCCGCAGAAATCTCCCCCGAAATCATCCCGCGAAATATCCCACGCGTAGACACCGCCAAATCCGTTGTTGCGGATCCAACTGGCCTACAAGCACGTGTGTGGCTACTTAAACTTAAACATGGACAGCTAAGTAACCTAACTCCTCTCTTCATACCTTTGCTCGGACCGTTTGGACATCATTGTGTCCTATCCACCAACCCTCCGACGCACTATATATGTAGGATGCCTGGATGGTCTCGTTAAACACGCTCGCCACACCACCTTCCTTGATCTGATGACAGATCTCGTAGTACGGCCAGGACGGCTCGCTGCTACTGCGAAGGATCGCCCTGGCCGGGGACCCGAGTTCTGGTCGCCGTCCCGGAGTCAGCCACCAACCGCGACCGAAGAACGGAATTCCGGCGACCAGTTTTTGCTTGGCAAAGCCTTGACTGGCCCATGACTCCATTAACGATTGCTGAAAGCGGAAAAAGTGGATCTCGTCACGCAGGATCTCAAATGTCGGATCTCGCTAAACAAAATTGTCTGATTCTTATGCTGACAACGCAATACTCGCCATGTTATCCGGTCCTCTTCGCCCCGTTGGGCCCATGACAGTGGGTGAGTGATGAACCACAGTCCGACTGTCGGATGACGCCGCGTCGCCAAGGTCGTACGCCACGACATTGACGATATCCACTAAGCTGAAGAAATACCGTCATTCAAGAATTGACAGGATGCGTGGACATGTTTGACAACCTTACTCGTCCATCTGTGGTGCGTCAATAAGGGCCATCGAAGCAGTGTCCGGAAACACGACCACTGACAGGGCAAGGCGTGTGAGCGACTGCTCGGCGCTGTTCTTGGTGAAAATTCGGGCGAGTTCCTAAATTTCAGAACAGTAACAAAGCAATAGTAAAGGATTATTCAAACGAGCCCATGCACGCAGTGTATCGCAGTTTGATTGAAAGTGCATTCAACGAATATGTCATTTTGAGAAATTATTTGACCAAAATGATAACAGTTTCTTGGTGGGGTCTCGTTAGTATCACGGTTTGGTAGTAATTCCAATGGCACATAATACTTACTCGAAAGAATGCTGCCACGAGGGCCTTGTCGAATCTATCGTTCGTTGTGGTGTTAACTCGGACCACAAAATCAAGCCCGTCAAAGCCCCAGTTACGGAGGGTACGCACAGCGGCATAGCCAAAGTTGATGGTCGCGTTCCGACTGCGCGCTATCTGCAGGATCTCCGGACTGCTAAACTCCCCCACACTGAATAGTATTTTCAGACTGGGATTCCGGCTTCGCAGCGCATTGAGACCATTGACGATATCTGATATAATAGCGCATCACGATTACACATCACAAACTCCTTAAAAACGTGTTTGGCCGCGGTCACCTCGGTTGAAGACAGTCTCGTAAGTGGCAAGACTCGCCGTAGTGGTGATGGTAAGGTACGTGCACAAACTGGGGTCCACGTCGTGTACGGTGAAACGCCCCAGTCGTACGGATTTGCTGTACTGGTAAAGGCAACCACGATGAGGCGTCACGAAAACGGGCTCTGAAATGACGACCAAACTTTTGCGGTTTCTGGCTTAACTTGGGTCGGTTTTCATAGCCGGACAATGTCGAAATGTGTCCAGATTTAATTGTAATTCGACCACCTAAAATCCGAGCAGCTCAGTTATAATAACTCATTACAACTGATAGAATAGTCACTCGACGAGTGGAGGTAACGTTTAAAAACGAGTTGTCAAATATTATCGCTACGGATCTCCTGGAAGTCCACCGAAAAAATTTCCGATCGACCAGGGTTGATTGATGGATTGGTTGAGGTCTTCTAACGCTTAGATCATTAAAGCTTTTCAGAGATACATCGACCTTAAACTTGTTAAGACACCATACCTTTTACTTCGTCCGTCTGCCCCAAAGGTGGTCCACCCGGATAGCCCCGGCACCGGTACAATTTGTTAATTTTCTTTATATCATTCGGGCTGAGCTGTCTCCTCTGTCCGATCTCCGGATTCCCATACTTTTCCAACGGTCGAATAGTCCAGCCGTCTTCTTTGACTCCCATTTCATTCCTGCCATAGTGCATGAGGGAACCGAAGTCGTAGGGCTCGCCGAATGTCTGACTGTCGTCGTGTTTCAGAAACTGGTCAGCGTCTTCTGAAATGTGCCGCAAACCTGGCTAGAATAGCCACGACATGATACAATACCAACAAACCTTTTCTTATATTATTTGGGTTGATCTCCACATAGTCATCCCGATCGGTTCGCGACTGTTCATGCCAGAAACCTTGAGAGAACGAACGTTACTGCGGTACACGTCAACCGACGGAGGCCCAAACACCAATTTTTGATGAGTTTTCTTAAAACATTTCCAAACAACATAGAGCGATGTTCATGCAATTAGTCATTAGAGACATTTCGCCCGTCAACATATGAACTCGAATAGACATATGCATATCTTCGCCTATGTTATGTTCGTATGTCGGACTTTCTTCTTTCGCAAACTGACATTGCGAAACACATAACATACCTCAAAAAACCCTAAAAACTGACCGTATCTGGTATCTTTTATTTCTTGAATGTTTTTTATTCATTCTTTAATTATTTTGTTGTGGTTGGCCTGGGATTTGGCTCAAAGCGGGAACAGTAAAGGCGCGCAAAGCGCCCGCCGGTTTGAACATGACCGTCAAGCTTTGATTGATTAATTTACGGACGCCAACGTGACTGTGACGGCAGGCTGAATTTAACTCCTTTCCCAGCATCAATTGGCTTCCAAACTCACACATGAAATGAGCCCTTTAATGGGCTAGTTTTTTCTATGGTAAAAAGCATGGTTTCATGGATGGTTTTCATAAACAAAGCCAAAAGAGGAAGAGCGCCGAATCACGATCTTTCTCTGCAGATATAAACACTTTCCGTTGATCAAAAATCCTTCAAGAGCAATAAAACGAAGCCCGCTGATCTCCGTAAAACTAAAACTAAAACTAAAACTTGACAGATCGGTAAAGAAACCGTGGAAAACGGTGAAAGATTCGAAAACGATCGCTATATGCAACTCGGATACAACTTGCGTAGGAATCGCAAATCTACGCAAGTTGTATACGGGAATCAAACAAAACATATCGAAAACGGTAGCGCGCGTAGCCAAAAAGATATGCATATGTCTATTCGAGTCCATATGTTGACTTGCGAAATCTGTCTATTGAATGACCTCTTGGCGAGTAGTCTTTATCCGGCAATTGTTTAATCAACTTGGCTCACATTGCATTTCCCATTGGCGTGATGTGGCATTAGGTATATTTTCAAGACATATTCAAATTTAACTTCTTATGTTGCTGAATTTAAAAACAGATTACGAAGAAGGTTCCAGCCTGCGTCTCGTACTGTATCGGATTTTTATAAACAAAGTTCAGGTTTTTAAACTTTGAACCCCCCTGCCGTCCCTCGTACCGACTTACCTAGTGCGTGCATCAATTCATGTTGAGCGATTCCGTGGTTATTATCAGGGAAGCAACCTGAACGGCAAGTTACCGCGGGAATTGCGATCAAAAGTGAATATTCTCT
>LRSR01010780.1:0-15378 GCA_001579985.1 Hypsibius dujardini | reverse complement strand
TATAATTATATATAATTATAATTTTAAAAAAACAACACCACATCCCTTTTTTTTCCAGTCTGCATCAGACAAGCCGAATCTCTTCCAAAAATAACATCTCCAACTGATTTCTGCACTGGTGTCTGAACTGGTGTCTGAACTGGTGTCTGAACTGGTTTTTGAACTGGTCTCGAACTGGTTTCTGAACTGGTTCCTGAACTGGTGTCTGAACTGGTGTCTGAACTGATGTCTGAACTGGTTTCTGAACTGGTTTCTGAACTGGTGTCTGAACTGGTGTCTGAACTGATGTCTGAACTGGTCTCGAACTGGTTTCTGAACTGGTCTCGAACTGGTTTCTGAACTGGTTTCCGAACTGGTCTCTTTTTAAAATGAGTTGTGCATGTCATCGAACAGGAATAGTAAAAATGAAATTGTTGTATACTGGTACCAAAATAAGGATGCACATGTGACATCAGCATGAGTGCGCTGTAAAGCAGTAAGATAAGAACTCCCCTCACCGGATAATGGCATATTATTTTGAAATATTAGAAAAGACGAAAAAAACAACAACAAAATTCTCATTTCGCAGCAGCACGACCAAGATTCATATCAATCCGCAGGCTGATCCAAGTTGTAATCGGCTCTTTGGCCGCAGTGTCCCCACTGACCGCAGTGTCTGACTTTCCGGTTGTGAAGACTGTCGTCTGAGTCTCCAGGAAGTCGTAACGAGTATAGAACGACACCTGCAACACGAAGTTGCATTGCCTGCCTGCCTATCTGCCTGTCTATCTATCTACTTGCCTATCTGCCTGTCTGTCTGTCTATCTATCCACCTGCCTGCCTGCCTGTCTGTCTATCTATCTACCTGCCTGCCTGTCTGTCTGTGTATCTGCCTGCCTGTGTGTCTGTGTGTCTGTGTGTCTGTGTGTCTGTGTGTGTCTGTGTGTCTGTCTGTGTGTCTGTCTGTTTTGACTTACCCATGTGTCCGATTCGGCGGACAGAGGTACACAGGAAAAGCGTAAACCAACAGTGTACAATTTCCGAAATGCGATCGCACTGCAAAAGCATGAAACCACTGCACATAACCGGCATAGGCTTGATATACAAAAAATGCGTCAACAAACCTGGAATCTTCTCCAGTCAAGGAGTCTGTTCCGCCCAGACTCTTCTCATCTGCTGCACACGCACGGTTGAGGAGAATGACCGGCCCCTTTGGAAGAGTCAAATTAGACGCCGCCATTCCATCAATCCAAGCGGGCGATTCCTCGTCCGGTAGAGGCGCCGTGAAGGACATGTGCACGTCGTGTCCCAATGGATTTCGAATTACCACAACGAATTCGCACACTTGGCCCACAACGAATTTCGCCGGCTTACATGGTTGAATGGTCGGGACGAGAAGGGGGGCTGAGCTATTCATCTTGAAAGCGTACGTCTGAGCTGGAAGAGCCACAGAAAAACAACTTGCCTGACTGTTTGTCTGTCTGTCTGTGTGTCTGCCTGTCTGTGTGTCTATCTGTCTGTATGTCTGTCTGTTTGCCTGTCTGTATGTCTATCTATCTGTAAGTCTGTCTGTGTGTCTGTCTGACTGATTGTCTGTCTGTCTGTCTGTCTGTCTGTCTATCTGTCTATAGGTCTGTCTGTCTGTCTGCATACCTGTATAGTCCATTTTGCACATAATGTGCAGACAGCTTCGACACTTCCAGACCAATTTACTCGCCAGGGGTTTCCTGCGTGGAGCCAGGCCATCCACTTTCTCCGGTTGCTCCCCGGGCCACTGCAGCCGCTGCTTCCAATCCAATCGTTTCTCCGCCTGATCATTGGACAAATACCGCAGCAGCTCCTCTTCCTCGACTTCTTCCATCGCCGCCTCAGACAAACACTCCGGCTTGGGCAGCTTCGCCTCCAACACGACCAAATCCTGCGTCGCTAGACCTACACACGTGGCAAAAACATCAAGCTGACCGAATTAAAGCCAATTTAAAGGCGCCCAGCAAAATTTGGTGGTCGGAGTTTGAGTCATTTTTGGCCAAGCGTGCAGCAAAATGGGGTGGTCAGAGTTTGAGCCATTTTTGGCCAAAGCAAAATTGAGTGGTCCGAGTTTGAGCCATTTTTGACTGACGCCCAGCAAAATTTGGTGGTCGGAGTTTGAGCCATTTTTGGCCAAAGCGTGCAGCTTACCGGCGGATCCTCCTACGCCACTGGAGATGCGTTTCTGCGCCACAGAGACGAGTTTGTACTTGTCCCCGAGGACGGAAGGGTACGCCGGGCTCTTGGTGAGCCGCTTGGACTTTTGCGGACTTTTCAAGGGGACGACTTTATCGGGGATGCTAACGGCGCGGTAGTAGTCGGACAGCAGCGTCATTTCTTCCCGCGGATCCTGGGGTGTCATGGTGTCGGGCTTGAAACGCCAGGGTGAACTGATGGAAGGAAGGCGGGTGGCGTCGGGGATGCCGGCGGCACGGCTCGACCAGCGGCAAGTCTGACACACCAGATGGAATCGCCTCATCAAAGAAGAAGACAATAAATACGCTTCAAAAATCAATCAATCAATCAATCAATTGAACAAGCAATCAAATTAAATTCTCACGATAAAAACAGTCAATCAACCAATCAATCGAACGAATTATATTCACAAGGTAAAAACGATCAATCAATCAATCAACCGAATAGTTCAATCATATTCTCATTATAGAAAGATTCAATCAATCAATCAATCAAATGACCGAGTGATCTAACTATATTCTGACGATAGAAACAATCAATCAATCAATCAATCGACCGAGTGAGTCAACTATATTCTCACGATGGAAACGGTCAACTCTGCGACTTCCGCTTACTTCTCCTGCTGCGCGGCCTTTTCATCGACAGATTCCTTTGCAACGACAGGCAACGGTAAGAGAGCAGTCCGAACGACGAGAGTCTGTCCACAGCAAGGGCACTCGAAACACACAGGGCAGCTGAAAAGCATTGCAAGCAACATGCCTTCGATTGATTGCGTGATTGCGTGCTTCATCAACTGACGCATTAAAAAGATCAGTTGATTGCTTGATTAGCTCAGAAATCAGCTGCCTCTCTATTCCCGATCTATTCCCGTGAAAGTCCTTTCAACTTCCCATTTTTCTTTTAGAAAAAAATACAGTTGTCAATTCGTCATCAGGAAAACAGATTCAACAATATTCAATGTGGTTGGAAAGGCGAAAACGAGCAACTAATGCATCAACTTTTCAACCGGCTTGCCTTTGATTGATTGTTGATTGAGAGTTTGATCAGCTGGTACGTGAAACGATCAATTGATTGATTGATTGAGAGTTTGGTCAGCTGGTGCGTGAAACGATCAATTGATTGATTGATTGAGTTAGAGAATCAGTAGAAAAGTTCGAAGCAGTTTTCAGCGTTTTCCCTAAATAATTCTTCCAACTTTTCTTCACAAAAAAAGTAGCTTGAGCAGTTCTTAAATAAGGAAATGAATTTACCCCTTTTCCTTGTCGCTGTTCTCAGTGATGGTGAATGTCTCCAAACAGGCCGTGCAGCGGTGCATTTCAATCTCCTCCAGCATGCCTTTTCTGTTGCGCAGTTTCTTGCACACCTGGCAGAAGCTGAGCCAGTAAAGCGATCCATGCACGTCGCCGTCCGAGTAAATTACTTTTTCGCTTTCGCGCAAAAACGGAGGGAGGACATTTTTCGGCACAGGAATGGCCATTTTTGGTTCGCTTTTCACTGTGACGTGGTAAAAGATGCGCACAATCTTCCCGTCCCGTAGAAGGAACTGCGTGAGACAGCCGAAAATGAAAAACCAATTTGAGACTGAAGACAAAACGGGAAAGACAATAAAAAAAGTCAATTTGAATTCAAGCAAATCAATCGACTAATCAATCGACATGTTCCATGAGCTAGTCACAAAAGACAAGCGTTTCCGACTTGTTCGCGGACTTTCCCGACCTGTTCTTAAATTTTTCAGTCCTGTTCCCAAATTTTGTAACCTTGTTCGCAGACTATTCCGACAAGTTCGCAGACTTTTCGTGCTTGTTCGAAGGCTTTCGCTTCGTTCGCGGGCTTGTTGCACTTGTTCACGTCGCAGTTCCGATTTGTTCCTCTTGTTCTTTGGAGTTTGCTTGTTCTTTTTCAGCCTCTTTCTAGTTCTACCCTCCTGCGTCGGCTGTTCCCAATTCCCATCGTAAGAAATCTTGAAGCCATCCCATTTCACTGGTGATGGAGCTGGCCGTGTTGGTTGGAGCGGCTGCCGCGGGTTTCGCCCTTCGATCCGGCCTCATCTTCCCCGATCTCCCCAAACTCGTCTCTCAGCGCGTCGAATTTTCCGTCCCGACCAATTCCTGGCAGCGCGGTACGGTTAACTTCCTTACTGCACACACCTTTGCTTAAATTCCTTCATGGCGACTTAAAGTGTGCAGAGTTTCAAGCAGTTTCGGTGTTCGAAAATTCCGAGTCAATCAACCAATCAATCAATGGCCACTGTGATGTTGTTGGTTCTGTGCAATCAAGCAATCAAGCAATCAATCAATAGCCACTGTAATGTTGTTCGTTCTATGCAATCAAGCAATCAAGCAAATTCTAGACTGCGTTTTGCGCACTCAAGCAAATCAATCAATCAATTTATCGTAGACTGTTAGCTTTGCGCAACAATCAATCAATGAAGCAATCAATCGTGATCGCTTCAACGCTTTATCGCACTGTTAATACATCAATCAACGCTTGACTGGAATTGTTTATCACGATCGGATCTTTCTTCAGTTTTGGAGGGCTCATTTTTGTACGATTCCGGAGTGGATCCTTATTCCGGGGACATTTTCCATGAGGTGAAAAAATGAAAATGGACATTTCCTTGCACATTTTTGTGTGAAGCAATTAATCCAACGTGTTTTTGTTCTTTAGACGCCGCTTTGTTTGGTTCTTTTCGCCGTGCTTAAAAAAAGGATCAGCTGTTTTGGGATCGACCTGATATTCCCGGTAGAAAGATCGCAAGCAAACGTCATTTGTCGTGTATTTTAGTTATTTTTTCACAGGTTTTAGATGTTGTGACGGCCTTCCTGCTCTTCTTCTTTGCGCGCAACCTCGTCCAAGATACGGTAAGGCAAGGGAAAGAGAAGTGGAGAAGTTGAATTGAATCAGTTGCGCTTGCTTGATTGATTGATTGATTGATTAGAATCGAATCATTTGCGCTTGCTTGATTGATCGATCAGTTGCACTTGATTGGTTGATTGATTGATTGACTAGAATTGAATCAGTTGCGCTTGCTTGATTGATTGATTGATTGATTAGAATCGAATCATTGGCGCTTGATTGATTGATTGATCAGTTGCACTTGATTGGTTGATTGATTGATTGACTAGAACTGAATCAGTTGCGCTTGCTTGATTGATTGATTGGAATTAAATCAGTTGCACTTGATTGACTGATTGATTAGAATTGAATTAGTTGTAATTGGTCAATTGATTGATTGATTGGAGTTGAATCAGTTGCATTTGGTCGATTGATTGATTGATTGGAATTGAATCAGTTGCATTTGATTGATTGAATGAAAGTAAAGCATCTATTTCATTGATGTTCTTTTTTGCAGATAGTGTCAGAGCAGAAAGCTAAGGAGAAGCATGCCAGCGGAACTAGTAAGCTTCTCGTGCCTTTCGCCGACATTATCACCGTGCCTCGGATGGTTTTGCTGTGGTAAGTGAATACGCTGTACATCGTCCTACTTTATATATTTCTTCAACAGAATTGTCAGCTGTGCGAACTCAAACTCCTTTATGTAGGTATCTCTTTAATCCGCACATCATCGGATCGTGCCTGGAAAAGACGACCTCCGTCTTCACCAATTTCCTCTTGGCTGCTATGCTTCTTTCAGCTTCACAGGGTACCTCACCAGACAGACACACACACACACACAGACACAGACACACAGACAGGCAGACACACAGACAGACAGACAGGCAGACACACAGACAGACAGGCAGGCAGGCACACAGGCAGACACACAGACACACAGACAGACAAACAGATAGACAGACAGACAGACAGACAGACAGACAGGCAGGCAGGCAGGCAGGCAGGCAGACAGACAGACAGACAGACAGACAGACAGGCAGTTAGACAGATAGACAAACTGGTAAATAGACAGGCAGACAGGCAGGCAGACAGGCAGGCAGGCAGGCAGGCAGGCAGGCAGGCAGGCAGGCAGGCAGACAGACAAATTTTGATGTTGTTTTCAGGTCCCAGTTTGCTGTCTCGTCTTTCGTCGCTCTTGTTCCTAGCTCTGGCTACATATCAGACACTGTACATGTTCCTGCTGTTCCCAGCGTTGCATCTATATCTTTTGGTAAGTCGGAGTGGACGATTTTGATCCTCTGGCGGACATTGTACCGTAAATGTCAGTCATTAAGTCAGCTTTCAGCTTTCATGAACAAGAATCGTGTTGATTTGGTTTGCAGCAAAATGCGCCAGAGAAATGTCGCTCCAGTCGCAAATTCCATATTGCGAGGCTGGTGATTCATTTGGGGATATTTGGAGGAATTCTGGCGGCTCTTGTGATTGGATCTAGTGTCATTATGGGATCGTGGTCGTTTATTCGAGGAGTTTATGGATTCGCGTAAGATTTCATGCGAAGATACATTCATGCATGCCGAGCAACCAGGGAGGCAGATAAACTGACAGATAAACCGGCTAACAGTCAGGCAAACAGGCAGACATTTAGACGGGTAGACAGGTAGACAGGTAGACAGACAGACAGACAGACAGGCAGACAGATACAGATAGACACAGACACAGACCGACAGACAGACAGGCAGGCAGGCAGGCAGGCAGGCAGAGGCAGGCAGGCAGGCAGGCAGACAGACAGACAGACAGACAGACAGACAGATAGACAGACAGACAGACTGACAGACAGACAGACTGAACTGGATTGACAAAAGGCAGTCACAGGTGGTGTAAAGTTATAATCATTCGCTGGGTTATTTACTTCTGTAGAGTCTTCGCGCCTGATCTAACACCTAATATCGGTCTCTTCTGGTATTTCTTCACCGAGATGTTCGAGCAGTTTCGCACATTCTTTACCTGGATCTTTTTTCTCAATATCTGCATTTATTCCGTTCCGGTGTCGATCAAATTACGGTAGGTTTTAATCGCTTTGTCCGTTTGGCGGCGGTTAAATTATGGATCAACTGAGCCCATACCGTTTTGCGCATTCATAGACACGACCCACCGTTTGCCATCTTTACGCTTCTCTCACTCATAACCATCTTCAAACCGTATCCGTCTTATGGAGACGTCGGTTTTTACTTGAGCCTCTTCCCCATTTGGAAACGTCTCTATCCCCGTAAGCCAGGAAGGGGGTGGGTGCTTCGCTGCCTTCCTGCCTGCCTGTCTGCTTGACTGTTTGCCTGTCTGCCTGACTGTTTGTCTGTCTGCCTGACTGTTTGTCTGTCTGCTTGACTGTTTGCCTGTCTGTCTGCCTGATTGTCTGTCTGTCTGCCTGATTGTCTGTCTGTCTGTCTGTCTGTCTGTCTGTCTGTCTGTTTGTTCTTCTCTGCTTGATATTTGCCTGCATGTCTGCTTTACTCTTTTCTCAGACATGCGGCAGTCCCTGGTGGTCGTAGTGATGTTGCTAGTAGCGGCCGTCCTCTTCCCCATCCTCTGGAAACTGTGGATCGAAGTCGGCAGTGCCAATGCCAACTTCTTCTACGCCATCACGCTTGTCTTTGTGGCCTCACAGGTACACGCCTTCTTGCATCTTGCCTCCGTGAGCTTATCGGATGCAGTTTTAATAAACTCAATTTGGAAATTTAATGTTTTAATTTAATTTAATTTAATTTTTTAATGAATGATTTTGATGGCCTATTGATTGATTGATTGATTGGTAACGCTTACAGGAAATAATTTTGACGTTTTTTGTTTAGGTCTTCTTCGTGACTGACATTATGCTGGCTCATGAAAAACGAGAATGGCATTTGATGAATGGAATGAAAAGCGACGTCGACGCGAATGGAAAAGCAGCCGAACTCCTTCTCGATTGAGTTTCTCTTCCACTGCCAAATTACATTGGACTAATTTTTTTAAAATAAAAACTATTTATTTCAACGGGAAAAAGTAAAAGAAATAGTCAAGACATTCCACCGCCTTCAAAAAAAATTTCTACACGCAAACAAAATCATCTTTGTAACTTGGATAAATCTGTCTTGGCTTGATTGACTGAGTGACTGATTGACTTGACAAGCTCTCAGGAAAGGGGAAACGGTTTCCATTTGGGAAATAAAAAGAGTGTTCCACTAGATTTTGGACTTTTTCGCGTCCTCATCGTCGACCCGTCGACAGATCTTCCCCACTAGGTCGTTGAATTCAGCGGGTTTATCTGCGTAGACGTGGTGACCGGCTCCGCTCACCAACTGCAAGAGAGAAACACTTTCAGAAGATTTCGGAATGAATCTAGACAAACAGACAGCAGACAGACAGACAGACAGACAGACAGACAGACAAGCAGGCAGGCAGACAAGCATACAGACAGACAAACAGACAGATGGACAGAAATGCAGACAGACAGGCAGGCAGACAGGCAGAGAGAAAGACAGACATTCAGCAGCCAGACAGGAAGACTGCCGAAATTCAAAATGTGCGTGGATAGGGACTAAGTGGTGAACATACGATGATTTCCGTGAAGGCATCGTTTCTGCTGTCCTTCACCGTGTACGCCACGTTGTGATCGATCCACGATCGAGAACCGTAAATAAACGAAACCGGCACGTGAGACGCCATGGTAGTCATTCGGCCTGACATGGGCGATTTCGCCCACCCGAAGCCCCCAGTCATCGCCTTGAACGCTGACTCACCACTGAAAGAGAGCAATCATAAACAAACATTTCAGCACTGACTGGAACACCGATAAACTGCCTGCGAACAAACCCAAACGTTGAAATGTGTTATGCAGTTGCCCAGTATGTGGTAACCGTTGCCGTACCTTAACTGTCTGTCTGTCTGCCTGCCTGTCTGTCTGTCTGCCTGTCTGTCTGCCTGTCTGTCTGCCTGTCTGTCTGCCTGTCTGTCTGTCTAACTGTCTGTCTGTCTAACTGTCTGTCTGTCTAACTGTCTGTCTGTCTGTCTGTCTAACTGTCTGTCTGTCTGGTTATCTGTCTGTCTGGTTGTTTGTCTGGTTGTCTGTCTGCCTCTGAAGGTCTCACCTAGGAGCCTGCGCGTTGCAGTGATAAATATAATCAAAAATAGCATTCTCCTCCGCGATCATCGTCGAGAACTTCCGTTGCAAATCCGGCCGAAACCGGCCCACTAACCGCGGTCCCCACGGTCCAGCCGCCCGCAATCCCGCCAGCGGATTAAACGGCTGCAGCACCGCCGCGGCCGTCCGAATCCAAAACGGAATCGGCAGCTTCTGCTGGTCCTTGTCCAGCGGTCTCTCCGGCAAGCCCCAAGGATCGACCATGATGAGGTGGCGCACGTGTTCCGGATACTTCAGGCTGTAGCTGGCCGCCAGAAAAGCCCCCAGACTGTGACCGAGGAGGATGAACTTAGAAAGCTTCATCTCCTTCCGCCAAGCTTCCATGGAATCGATGAACTGTGACTCCGCAGTTTCCGCGATGGTGCTGAAGGCCGGCCGGGAGGACTGACCGAATCCCAGCACGTCGAAGGCGTAGAGTGGTCGACGGGAGGCTGAAGCAAACAATCATTTATCAAACACATTCCTAATGTTCGGCCCTATGTAACTTTTGTAACCTTTGTAACTTATGCAACCTTCGTAACTTTTGTAACCGTAGTAACTTTTGTAACCGTGGTAACTTTTGTACCCTCTGTAACCGTGGTAACTTTTGAAACCGTGGTTACTTTGGTAACCGTGGTAACTTTGGTAACTTTGGTAACTTTGGTAACCTTGGAAACTTTGATGTTTTTTTCGGTAATCCTATTTACAATCGACCCAATCAAGCAATTCATCGATCCGATGTGGTGTTATAAAATTGTCAGTCAACTCTTCAGTTTGGATTAGAATGCTGGAAACGAATCATTCTTCTTCAGAAGAACAGACATGATAATTTTAAAAGCTCCATTTCCTGCTACCTAAGGCATCGAGGTTTTGCGCCCACATTCCGACGCCGCCGCCGAAGCCGTGCACGAGGACGATCGGCGTCTCCGAAATCGGCTGCTCCGTGTTCATGGAAACTGTCCATATCCGATGGGAAGCTTTGCTCGGATCCGGTCGCGTTACCGAATCATCCGGCACGACCGTGATGAACTTCCCTTCATAAGGCGTCTTCAGATCTGCGAGAAAAAACATATCCGCCCAAACAAAATGAAAAATCGGAATTAATTCGAAACGTTTTATAAATTTTTTTTTTTTTTTTTTTATATTTTATATTTTAACATCAATTTGGAGGAAGAAGAAATCGCCCCCTTTCCTACGAAAAAATTGAACGAAATAAATTTCCATTATAAAAAAAGAATATAAAATTGGCCCTTTTTCTACAAAAATTCGAACGGAAATTTTTTTTGCCATTATAAAAAAAAAATAAAAAAGAGTTAAAAAAAGAGATCCGCGCCTTACAAGCAAGAATCGTCCGTTCCGCCGCAGCCAGGGCCTCATCGGACGTGGGGACCCATCGCAACGACGGCATCCAGGAAGCGGGGGAAAAGGAGGGCAACCAACCGGTGGCAGCTCTGAAAATGGAGTAACAAAAAGTAGTTATGCCCGCAGGATTGAGGCTCGCTGGGATCGCCGCCGCCATTCCTCCCGATTGCCACCACACCACGCCTAAAAAATTCCGCTAATTCGATGAAAAAAAAATTGTCAAAAAAAATTGTCAAAAAAAAACACCACCGGCAGAAAATCAACAATCAAACTTCAAGGACATAAGATGAAGCGTAGAAAAACGGCGCAGATCGGAACAGATCGATTGCTTAGAAATTTCACGAAACTCAACACGCGCGCGTCTGTCTGTCTGCGCGCGTTCTCCGTGCGATCACGGGAAGGAACCAAATCATGCGTCTCTCTCTCTCTCTCTCTCTGTCTCTCTCTCTCTCTGTTTGTGTCTCTGTGTCTCTGTGTGTGGTGAGTGAGGTGATGGCTGGGAAGTGATTACGACAGCGGAAACATGTGTTACATGACGATGCACAACTTCACATACACGCGCGGCCACAAGACAGCGCTGACCAAGTTCGAACCAAATTTTTAAAAGGTGGCCAAAGTTTGAGCCAATTTTGGCCCCAGCGTGCCACTGCTCTTCTCATTGCTTGATTGCTTGATTAAGTGTTTATTTTTTTACTGGGTGACAGTAGATAAGGGTGGTCAAAGTTTGAGCCAATTTTGGCCCCAGCGTGTGACTGCTCTTCTCATCGCTTGATTGCTTGATTGAGTGTCAGCATTTTTACTGGTGACAGTAGATAAGGGTGGTCAAAGTTTGAGCCATTTTTAGCCCCAGCGTGTGACTGCTCTTCTCATCGCTTGATTGCTTGATTGAGTGTCAGCATTTTTACTGGTGACAGCAAATGAGGGCAGTCAAAGTTTGAGCCATTTTTGGCCCCAGCGTGCCACTGCTTTTGGCATCGCTTGATTGCTTGATTTGAATGGTATGGTCAGCCAAAAAAACCAAAATAAGTTTCAATAAACGGACTCTTGATAAAAATAACTGTAATAGAAGAAATTTAGTTCAACTGGAAGCTAACGATCGAACATTTTTAGAGATCGCATAAATTTCTATCGAGAATATCTTCATTATCGATGATGAATTCGAGCATCGTTGTTGTTAAACGTCCCCTTGTTGAATTTTGTTTTCGTTTTTTGTCTAAACACTTAATCAAGAAATCAAGCTATGAGACAAACAGTGGCATGCTGTGGCCAAAAGTGGCTCAAACTTGGACCAGCTTAATTTGCTGGTACCAGTTAAAAGTTACACACTTAATCAAGAAATCAAGCAATGAGATAAGCACTGGCAGGCTGTAGTCAAAAGTGGCTCAAACTTGGACCAGCTTAATTTGCTGGTACCAGTTAAAAGTTGGACACTTAATCAAGAAATCAAGCGATGAGATAAACAGTGGCAGGCTGTAGTCAAAAGTGGCTCAAACTTGGACCAGCTTAATTTGCTGGTACCAGTTAAAAGTTGGTTTTAACTTGGTTAGCGCTATCTTGTGGCCACGTGTGTATCCACATAGACACAGGCAGGAAGCATGAACGCCTCATCATCATGGCTTCGTATGATGACGTCATCGGGCAATCAGCTGATGACGATAAAGAGGGCAAATATTGCACGGCAGAAATTTCGCGATAAAAATTGTTAAATCGCACAAGACTGTTCTTTCGCATGTTTCACATTCTGTTGCATGATATTTTAATGACGAAACTTGGCGAAATGTGCTCCGTAAAGTCAAAATTAGATTGTTTCGACGTTTCAATGCAATCAATCAATCAATAGATCAGTGCAGAGAGGTTGAACGACCGACGCTTCAAAATGTTCGAGCACGATCGATTGATTGCTTGATTGATAATATCCTGTGACATTCCCTTAAGGCTTAATTCATCAATCAATCGACATTTTGTTGCAACGGGTTAATAAATATATATTGATAAATTAATTTTGATATCCACTCAAACTAACACATTTATATAAAATTAAAATTTAATTTAATTTAATTTAATTTAATTTAAAATAAATTTTATTTTATTTTATTTTAAACTAGTCTAAATAACACTAGTACACACGTGGCCACAATACTGGGTGTTTGGCTCAAACTCAGGCCACCCAATTTAGCTTGCGCCCAGCTGAAGAGTGGTTCGAACTCTGACACCCAGCAATCCGGCCAGGTGTGTAGAAAGTTGGCTTGTGCTCGCGCGCCTCACCTGACAACGGTGCACGTCGAAGGAGATACGCGATCCGGTTCCTTGGTGTTATCAGCGTTATCCATTTTCGATATTGAGTGATGGAACGGAGGGCAATAAAATGTAATGAAAGGCAGGCGAATTATCTGGCAAATTTATGAGGATATGATTTCTATTTACGGGAGAATAATTAATAATTGTTATTCAGATTGTGCGTGAAAATTTGACACAACGCATGGCAAGTGGCATGGCACAACGCATGGCACGACGCATGGCACAAATGCCATGTGTAAACACACGTGGCATAAAATATGCGCTAACCAAGTTAAGCCATTTAACTCGTCGCTTGGCCCTTGTACACATTTGTCGAGTTAAAGTGCTCGAATCGGTTAGTGCAAGGTTTAAGCCATGTGTAAACACACGTGGCAAAAAATGTGCGCTAACCGATTTAAGCTATCGAACTCGTTGCTTGGCTCTTGTACACAGTTGCCGAGTTAAAGTGCTTGAATCGGTTAGTGCAAGGTTTAAGCCACGTGTGTACACACGTGGCAAAAAATGTGCTCTAACCGAGTTAAGCCATCAAACTCGTTGACTTCATGGCTTTACACGAAGACCGAGTTGAATGGCCTGACTCAGTTAGTGCAGGATTTCTGCCACGCGTGTATTGCTGCATGTCATATGGAAGGGCAAAATTACGTTATTTTTATGCTGAAACTACTGCCATGCTGAAACTATTGAAAATAATATAGTTAAGACAAGATATTGATTTTAAATTTTTTTAATCTGTTCAAGTGGGGCAAATAACACTTGCGTTTGTGGTTCAAGCTCATTCTGTGCAAAACTGGTTCAACTTTCACACTTCCAAGAATTCGAGTGCTGCAGGGCGTTTCTATCTTCCGCAGGCGCCAGGGTCTTTTCCATTGTGAACCTTGCGTCACGCATAAAATTTAAACGCACCGTAACTGAACCCGCGAAGAAACTTGAAAATAAAATTACCTCGTTCCTCGAATTTCGGGATCACGTTGAACCGAGGCAGCGAAGAAACGTAAAAATTATGAATAACTCGTTCCTCAAATTTCAAATCTCGGGATTACATAGACACGAACTCGCGCTCGGAAAACTTTCCCGTCGCTCGTTTTCCTCGTTTCTTTCCCAGACGAAGTGTGTGAGTCAGAAGAATGAAGCGTATCAGCTGTTTGAGAAAACGAAAACGAGACGAGTCATGCATGATTTATATCGTGACTCGCCTCACGCGTGGCACGTTTGGCTTTTCTCGTTCAAGATTCAATTCAGTCGTTCGACGCAGAAGCGAAAATTCACGTTTCTTTGCTGCTTCGGTCTCGGTTGCGGTTAAATTTATGTCTCACGCAAGGTTTCTATTATTCGCGGTCGCACGCACTTTCTCAAGTTCTGCGCTCAACCTGATAACAATCGCTGCTACGCAGAGAAATTTCAGACAAACTTCTGCTCTTTACAACTCGTACACAACTCAAAATCGTCCAGTTTTTCTTCACTTTCCAAGCGAAATCCCTAAATTTAGACTACTCCTCAATGGCTTCTCCGTCTGCCTGTGCACAAATTCTGGACGGCAAGCTGATTGCAAAGTACGCGTCGTGAAACTTTGTTGCTCCTTTTTTGCTTGAATCCCTTTAAATTGTAAAGCTTTTTAATTTTGTCTGCGCACAGGCGACTTTCTGAAATGTGTAACTAGCTAACCACTGTATCTTTTTCCTTCCCTTTTTAGAAGCGTTCTGCAACAAGTGGCGTCAACGATCCAGGACCTTCGCACTACAGCAGCTCAAGCCGGCACGGCTGATTTTCAACCGGGACTGGTGATTGTGCAGGTACGTCAACATTCAGTCATGGCGTCTGTCTGTCTGTCTGTCTGTCTGTCTGTCTGTCTGTCTGTCTGTCTGTCTGCTGTCTGTCTGTCTGTCTGTCTGCCTGTCTGCCTGCCTGCCTGCCTGGTTGTCTATCTGCCTGCCTGTCTGAATGTCTGTATGTCTGTATGTCTGAATGTCTGAATGTCTGTCTGGCAATTCGTTTCATATCTGCATATTTTTATCAAGGTTGGAAATCGGGAGGACTCGAATGTCTACATTCGAACCAAGCTGAAAACTGGGAGCGAGGTTGGGATTAAAACGCGCCATGTCAAGTTGCCGGACACGACGACGGAATCGGAGGTACAGATTAGTATGGCAATGCATTTCCCCAATTTCTATAGCTGATCTACTTTTGTGCTGCTTGATATACACTTTCACTGAGGGATTTTTTGTCGTCCTGTTGTTTCAGCTCCTTCACGAACTGCAGCGTCTGAATCAGGATTCTTCCGTCCACGGGGTCATTCTTCAAGTAAGGTGTAGGATGTTCTACGTGAGATGAACATAAAAAGAAAATTGTCGTTTTTCTGAAGCTACCTTTGGACTCGAAGGAGCCAATCGATTCGGCTAAGGCCACGAATGCTATTTCTCCGGAGAAGGATGTCGATGGGTACACTTGAACGGCTAAACACTCTCGTAAACACACAGACACACAGACAGACACACAGACAGGCAGACAGACAGACAGACAGACAGACAGAC
>LRSR01010777.1:0-17486 GCA_001579985.1 Hypsibius dujardini | reverse complement strand
GTCTGTCTGTCGGCTTGACTGTCTGACTGTCTGTGTCTGTGTGTCGGCTTGCCTGTCTCTGCCTCGCTATCTCACCTGTTCGCGTTCCACCATATCCGCTTTCCTCAAAACTTTCATGGCAAAAATATGTCCAGTATCTCGCTTCTGAACCAGTCTCACCTACAATACATCATGATAAGAGGTCTAAAATTTTCCCACCAATGAATGGATTAGGCCAGTAGAGAGCTAGGGAGATCTTACTTCTCCGAAAGCACCCTTTCCGATCACTTTGAGCGGCTCAAAATCGTCCACACCCAAACGCGAGCGCTTTAACCGGAGGTATTCCGTTTCCTTCACCGCATGCTGCGTCCGCTTTTCCATTTTCTGGAAGACAAAAGCCGCTACAGCGAATTTCACTGCAACGTAAACTGTAAAGTTCCGGGTTGATGAAGTTTCTGACCAATAAAATAAATACATCAATCGCATCAGTCAGTCAGGCAATGGTCAAATCGAAATCGCTCGTAAGTTTCTATAGGTAACAAAATTAATCAATTGAATGAACAGCTGATCTGTGTAATACGCTCCAGGCAATCAATCAATCAATCAATTGAATGAAACAGCTGATTTGCGTAATACGCTACAGGCAATCAATCAATCAATCAATCGAATGAAACAGCTGATCTGTGTAATACGCTACAATCAATCAATCAATTAATCAATCACCATCAATCAATCAACCAATTAACATCAATCAATAGTACTAAAAAGTAATGTCTGCACGCTGTGCGCAGCCCGCATAATCAAACACACGATGTCAAATCACCCTAATTTAAAAAACTTCCGATAGGTTGTACTAGTTTCAATAATGAACGCAACCGGTTCCAGATCCCAAGAGACCCACAAGGAAATTGTGAATGAACCGAAAAGTAAAGGTATTTTAACAAATCAAGCAACTCATCAATCAAGCGACAAACCAAACCCAGAATCGAAAACACGAGCCGATTCATCAATCAATCAAACAATCGAACCGGAATCGAAAACACCAGCCAATTCATCAATCAAGCGACAAACCAAACCCAGAATCGAAAACACGAGCCAATTCATCAATCAAGCGACCAATCGAACCCGAACTGCAAGCCTAACACCAGCATTTTTTAGGCTTTATTTTAACTTCCTCTTTCGAAAGAAGTGGCTTACGGTTATACTCACTTGTGAGGTAGAAAGGCCCTCCTGGTCCATCGACTTCTCCAACAATCGTGACCTGTAAAAAAAGTCGGGGAAAGCAATCAGCAAAAAGGAGGAAAACCATTTATTCTCCAATCGATTTGCTCGCCTATTTTGTCGATCCATGTGCTGGTCAATGAGGTTGCTGTAGTAGGACTCGAGAGTCATTTTCGCCGTCGTCGCTTTATCCATGGTGTGGTCGCTCAGGGCAAGGGGTTGTGCGAACGGAGGCAGCATCTGATCGTGCGATTTCACGGAAGACGAATCCATCCTTCCTTAACAGCGAATTAACAGGCAAGAAGTGCTTGGAATAAATATTTTTCGGTCACAAGCATTTGCTGCAATTGATATTAAATGCCAAATAAGGCAAAAAAAGAGTGCCAGCACACAAAGTAAATTGGAAAAGGTCTTGCGAAAAAAGAAAAGTCGCAGAAGAAGTCAATCGTTTACTTTTGCCGTCGATTGATTGATTAGACTATCACACAAAGACATGGTGTGCCATATGGTTCAAAAACAAGTCGCAGAAGAAGTCAATCATTAAGTTGTGGCGTCGATTGATTGATTAGAAAATCACACAAAGACATGGTGCGCCGTATGATTCAAATACAAATTTCTGATGGTGAGCCGAAGGGACAAAGTTGCCAACCGGTCGCACCAATCAACCAATCAATCTGCCACAACCACTTCAATGTAGTAGTCGGTCGTAACATCCAAATTTAATCGGAAAGAAAATTGCGAAAGTAAAACAAAAAGGCATCTAACAGACAAAAAGCTGCATAAAAAATTCGAAATCATTATAAAAAGCAGACCCATTTTCAAAAAGTGGATGGAAGCTGCCGATTAGGCAAGTACATAATAATTGTACTTCGCGTCAAAATCACAGAAAATCTCAAAACAAGTAACAAAACAAGGTAAGGCTACTCGTGCCGTAACACCATTGGCACTAAAAAGCATAAGCCCGAGAAGTGTCTCATAAAACTGGAAGGGCAGTCCGGAGAGAGAAAGGAAAAAAGAGATAACTCGCAAATCAAGTCGGGGCGTCGTCAATTCCGCTGTCTCGCGGCGCAGCGCCCTTCAACAGCAAGGGGCTGGCAATACCGTCCCTCAAGGGGCTGGCATTACCGTCCCTCAAGAGATGCGCCGGCTTCTCCGGGACCGGTGGCGGCGGAGTCGACGACGTCGATCGCGACGACCGGCTGGAGTTTCGCGGCGTCGTCGGCGACCCCAAGGAAGCCCGATCAAACTCCAACGTCGCCGGAATGACCTTCGTCGTAGTCGCCGCACTCGCTTTGGGCGGCAGTTCCGGCGTCGGGGACGGCAACTTGGCCGGCAGCAGCGGCGGCTTCTCCGGCGGCGTTTCATCCTCATTCATCCCGCTCCCGCCGTCGTACGTCCGCAGACGTCGTCTCGGGGTGGTTAAGAAACCGTTCTGAAGGAGTCCTCCGTTCTGCGTTGTGGTCGAAGGCGTCGCAAAATGCTCCGCCGGGGCGCGCTTCACCGGCAGCGGAGGCGGCGATGGAGCCGCGGCTCCCGGCTCCTCCTCCGCGAAGGACGACCGCCGCGGTTGGAGAAGTCCACTGCCGGGGCGGCTGTGGCGTTTCTCCGCGTCGCGGCGCGGCTGCCGCTGATACTGCAGTGTCTGACTCAGCTCGATGGGTGTCGCGGGAGCTAAGGACAGGGTCAGGGTGGAAGAGCTGTCACGGCTGCTGCGTGCCAAGGACAGCGTCGATGCGGAGAGGCTGCCGCCGACCCGTGAGTGAGACTTTTTGGAAGTCACGCCCGTGCGGGGTGTGGAAGAGAGCGTGGCGGAGCTGTCAGACACGGAGCTGATCCCGGACTCGACGCGGTTGTCGTAGGACACGAAGGAGCCGGCTTTGCGGATCTCCACATTGCTGTAGGAGCGGTTGGCGGCGACCGAGCGTTTAGGTGCGAGTTTTGGGAAGACCGGGGGCCGGATGCCGTAGTGAACTTCCACGTGAGATTTCTGCTTCAGGTAGCAATCGTGGATGTGGTTGTAGAACGGCCGCATCGGCTCTTTCACCTGGAAGAAACAGAAACTAACTAGTGCAACGCTACAGATGATGCAGGCACAAGCCGTTTTACACTCAGATATTCGGGATATATTCCGAGGAAGCGATAAGAATTCACACAGAAAGACGGTCAGTCAATCAGATATTTACACAGACAGCTAGTCAGACAGACAGGGCAGAGAAACAGACTAGACCGACAGACACAAGCAGGCAGGCAGGCCGGCAGACAGACAGACAGACAGACAGACAGACAGACAGACGGACGGACGGACGGACGGACGGACGGAAAGACAGATAGATGGAAAGACAGACAGACAGAGACAAAACATATACGCCGACAGGCACGAACCTTCTGGTCATAAATTTCTAATGCAGCTTGTAGAAGTGGGATTTGATTCGCAATTAGATCCTTCAAGGCATCGATCTCTTTTCGGTCTTCCGAGGTCTTGTGAACGTCGAGATAGGCTGGTGAGATAAAGGCTTTCTCATAGTTCGATATACCGCCATTCACCGCCGGATCTAGCACACCACCCAGGATCGAGCCAATCTGCGGATCCAACTCGGCCAAGGGGTTTTCCAGGTGTTTTTCTACCAGCCGGAAGATGTCGTCGTTCTTGGCTTGCAACGTCTCGATGGCGGTCTGAATGGGCGACACTTTGCCGGTTATGGATTCACGCACTTCTGACCAGCGCAAGATGCCCGGCAGTGAGGAACGCGTGGTGATGGTTGTTCGCTCGAGCCAGAGATTGGCAAAGTCGCTGTCTTTCCCATGACTAAGCAGGCGACGGTAGTAGGTGAAGGTGTGGACGTCGTTGCAGAGGTAAAAATTCCGTATTCGATGGCTGACTTGCTTGCCCCCGAATCTGTCATCGATCTGATGGACTGGTTCCACTTTCCAGATCTAATCGTAAAAACCATATTGTCAACTTTTTGCAAAGGCATGACGGCAATCATACAACAGTAAAAAAGCAGGAAAAAAACAACAACAAGACGAAGAGATAGGCCAACAAACATTCAGCCAGACAAAAACAGACAACCAACCATACAAACAGGCAAAACGAACAACGAACAAACAGACCGACGGAAAGGCAGAGAGCACAAACAAACAGACAAACAAACAGACAAACAAACAGACAAACAAACAGACAGACAGACAGACAGTCAGACAGACAGACAGACAGACAGACAGACAAACAGACAGACAGACAGATAATACCCCAGTCAGACGGGCAGGCATATGGACAGACAGACTGAGGCAAACACGCAGGCAGACAGATAGAAAAAGATAGAGACATATAATGCTGAAAGAAAGATAGAAAATGGAAAATTTGTTAAGAACAGCTACAGACCTGCAAGTACATCTTGTCAGATTCTAAAATGTCCTTGCTCGGTGGATCCATGGTCTTCAGCGTCACACATCCCGGAAACCGATTCTGCACCCTCTCCGTGAAATCGCGAATGTTATCACACTCCTTCCCGCGATACACGAACGCTTTATTCCGCCAAAAGACGGGGAAGCCACCGCCGTAGTAGGCCACACGAAAGTACTCACACGGCACGCGTGTCTCATGCGGGCTGATCACCTTGTCGTAGAAGCCCGCCATCGAGCGCAACAGTTCGCTCATCTTCTGGTACTCGTAGGTGTCGGACTCGTACAACGTGCGCAGCTCATTGAACACGCCGTTCTCCCGGTTGATCACATACTCCCATGACTTGCCTGGGGAATGGGAATAAGTAAGATCACTGCAACGATTACTTTTCTCTTTCAGAAAAAAAGAAAAAAAGCTAAGGAATTAACTTCTTCATAAACGATTTAGTCAAGTTTCAGTTCAACTCATTTCAGTTTCCTCTTTACTAAACTTACCCATATCGAAGTAGCGAATCATCTCGTAAAACAGATGCTCCTTCAGTTCGCGATGCGTCTGGTCGTGGGGAAAGTCCGAACAGTGGAGGGGCGTCGGGAGGCTGTCGTCCGTCCAGATGAGGAGTCGTGCGTGGTGTTCCAGCGTGAACGCGACCTCGGTGAAGTTGCCCAGGTGGAGATGGAGGTCGCGGAGTTTGTAGAGATAGCGGATGTACATCTCCCGCTTGGAGATACCTTCGTAGTATTCGAGGAGGTTGACGGTACAGCACATGCGGGATTCGATGTCCACGTCGGGGGACGTCATCACGTCGCGGTATTCCAGTAGGAGTTTCATCTGTTTGACCTGAACACATATGGAATACGTTATTGTATATGCCTCATGGTCAGAAAAAAGGCGACGTAAGAAAACAGACCGAATGAAAAAAGGGAAGTAACATTGTACCTGTCCGCAACCAAATACAAACATGCCAGCAATAAACAGAGAGACATTCGGGAAATATATCAATCGACAGACAAATCAACAGGAAGCCAAATAGACGGTAAAAATAAGAAAGTAAATAAACAGGAACGTAAGTAAACAGACCAATAGAGAGACAGAGAGGCAAATAAACAGTCAAATAGACAGGCAGACAGACAGACAGACAGACAGGCAGGCAGACAGGCAAATAAACAGTTAGATAGACAGGCATACAGACAGACAGACAGGCAGGCAAATAAACAGTTAAATAGACAGGCAGACAGACAGACAGGCAGACAGGCAGGCAGGCAGACAAACAGACAGACAGACAGGCAAATAAACAGTCAAATAGACACACAAATAGCCGAATTGACCATTACCCAGACAAGCAAAGCAAAGCGCAACCAAAAGACACAAATGGGTTGACAGGCAACTAAGACAAAAGAAGCAACAGATAAGTAAGGAGGCAGGCATTTAATGGGGAAGAAAACTGAGAGTTAGATAGATGGCAGACAAGCAGGCAGAAAGAAAAGCACAGAAACAAACTTCTTCCTTACCAACTGGTCAACAAAGCGCAAGCTTAGCTCCCGCATCTGCGAGTTGTTATTGCATCTCTCCTTCATGATTTCCTCAAAAAGCACCGCGTAGTCGGAATCACCTCGGCCTCCCTCAATGAACACATCCAAGGACTTGATCATGTTCGTTTCGAAGGCCGCAAACTTGCCCTGGATGATCCAGTACTCGTCCTGTAAGCGTCGACCGGCCGTCATCTGCTGCGGTTCGGTGGAATGAACCGACTAAACATGCAAGAGACATTTAACAGACTCGGTCAGTACAATTGCCTGTTCCACATTTCGATGTCTGTCCAAAATGGCCGAATTCCAAAAATCATTTCTCTCAATTCTCACCTTAGTCAGGCGGAATTCACACTGCATCATGTCGAAGAAAATCGGGATTATGGCCATGCGCAACTCCTCCACCGGAATCAGACTCATGTCCAGCAAAGACGCCACCAGGTCCGGGACGAAGTTTCGCTTGTGACTACCCAAACTATTCCTATAAAGAGAAGGGGTAATTTCATCTCAAAACAGATTTCGGCACGAAAAGAAAAAACATTTTTACCACATCGCTCGGACTTCGAAGCACATTTTGAGTCGCATGTCGTCGTAGCGCCGGCGGATGCGTTTCTGTTTGTTCTCCGAGAAATTCTCCAGCTGCAGCGACTCCTGCGTGCAAAATTCCACCGCGCACTGGAAGAAGTTATTCCACAGCTGCTGCTGGAAGGGTTCCAGGAAGCGGATGCGGATGATACGGGAGAACTGCGTCAGAGCCTGCAGCATGATTGTGTTCTGCAGCATGATCATGTCGGACCATTCCTTGGGGAAGACCGACTTGCTGAAGAGGCTGCCCTTGAAGGAGATGAAAATCTCTTGAAGAAAGTCGACCAGGTCCACGTCCGACTCGAATGTCGCGATAAACTGCTCGTAATGGATATCAGTCATTTGGCGGAAAATACTTAGCATGATGATCAAAAAGTTGTCCTCAACCGGCTGTAACAAAAAACCAACAGTTAACGTGCAGCCATTACCCTTGTCTGTCTGTCTGTCTGTCTGTCTGTCTGCCTGCCTGTCTGTCTGTCTGTCTGTCTGTTTGTCTGTCTGTTAGTCTGGCCGACTTTCCGCTTAACTGGTTGTTTATCTGTCTGTGTGATTGCCTGACTGTCTGCGTGATCATCTGTCCGACTGTACGGCTGGGATGTAGCCATTACCTCCGAGGCTTTGTTCGCTAGCTGGATGACCGACCTCACCACCTTTCTCAGCAGCTTCTCAATCAGAATCGTCAAGTCCTGAAACCGCGACGGGCCGACCGTCTGATCCGACAGCAGCACCAGCATCTCCATCAGCACTTTAGACGCGCCGCTAGACTCTCGCCGTGAATCCTCCAGGTCGTGGAGGTATTCGCAGAAGAACGGCAGCAACACCTGCCGGCATTCCGCCAGACGAAACAGCGGGCTCTGCACCACCGCTAAAATGCAGTCAATCTGCTGTTGGAACATACTTCCGATGGGGACGTTACCGATCATCTGCTCGAAAAAGCTGGCGATCACCACCGGGTCCAGCACCCGCATCAGGTCGGGAATGATGGTGGGAATGTACTTGAGGACAGAGCCTTGGGCGGTCTGGAAGACGCGTACGTCACGGCCCATGAAATCGGCCAGAGAGATGAGGAGGTGTTCCATCGAGTCGCGAAAGAGCTCTTCCCCCTGGTTCTGATTCATCTGCGCGTACAGCATCCGCGATTGGATGATGAACTTGAAGACGTATTCGACGGATTTGACGGTTTTGATGAAAAAGATCCGTGAATCGTTGGTCATTTCGACGTCGTTAATGAGCGATGAGAGACGGGAAATGATTTTGTCGTACGCCAAGAGGGCACAGAAATCTTCCTGCAAACAGAGGAGCGGAAGTGAGAAATCAATTATGCGGGTTGGGAATATCACCTACCTTAATGTACAGATCCAGAATAGGACGGAAGTTCGGAAAACCTCTTGTGGCGAGATCGATTAGGAAGACCAAAGCCTCAAACACGTGTGCTTCCACGTTCGCAGAGTCCTTTCGGTCCGACAGGATCTCAAACAACACATCCAAAATGTCGCGTAGATACCGAACCACCTATATAAAATAAATGATAACAGATTTGAAACGAAAAACTGTCTCCTTCTCTGCTTCTCCCTCGATCGGTATGTTTATCGGTCTCTTCTAATGTCGGTCGGTCTATCTGCTTGCTTGCTTGCCTGTCTGTGTGTCTGTGTGTCTGCCTGCCTGCCTGTCTGTCTGTCTGTCTGCCTGTCTGTCTGTCTGCCTGTGTGCCTGTCTGTCTGTTTAAATATCTTTCCCTCCGTTTATCGGTCTGTCTGTCTGCATGTCTGCTTGTGTCAGTCAATCTGTGCGTCTATTTCTTTACCTGTACTCCAGGCTGACTGGGCAGCGCCTTTAGATTACTCTCCAGGGCGAACTCATTCGACCGCCACATTAACAGTCCCAGTAAGGACACATTCTGCGTCAGCTTCGTTGAACACACTAGACTGGAAACTGAAAAGGACTCCTTGGCGCTATACGTGTAACAGCCTTCACTCGGGGGTGGTGCCAGTTTTGTCTGCCCGTTCGAGATGGTCGTCAAATCGATCTTGTCCTCAAACTCATTGAACTGAAGATACGCCGGCGAGATGGACTTCTCGGAGAAAAGCTTCGCATCAATTCGATACACAGCCATATTATAGGTCCGATCTTGGAGCGCAGTGCCGTCGTCGCTCTTCAACGGAAGGAATGCCAGGGCGAAGGGTTTTTCCGCCTTGTCTTTAGTTTCGTTGGAAGACCGATGCTGCAGATAAGAGCTTACTGACTCACTCAGACAAGCGTGAGCAAATGAAGGCAGACAGACTAACAGACAGAAAGATGCAGACAGACACAGGCAGAAAGATGCAGACAGGCAGACAGACAGACAGACAGAGAGACAGACGACCAGGCAGGCAGACAGACAGACAGACGGCCAGGCAGGCAGACAGGCAGACAGACGGCCAGGCAGGCAGGCAGGCAGGCAGACAGACAGACGGCCAGGCAGGCAGACAGACACACAGACGGCCAGACAGACAGACAGCACACAGGAACCCAGCAAATACCTTGAATAAAAATCTGACATGGGATGTCGCAAACTGCTCAAATCCAACAGTAACCTTCAGTGTCTCATTCCACACCGGCGCACCCATATGGTAATACACCACGGAGAGGTGTCGGTCAGTCAGCGCCACACCAGCTCCGCCGCACACCGTCTTCGGTAAGACCACTCCCTTATCGTCACAGACACTAACACTGACTTCGACATTGCGACCGGAATAGCGAAACTCCGCCCGGTCCAGGGTGATGTAAATGTCGTTGCGAACGTCCGACGGCACGATAACGTCCGGATAGCCGAGAATCCGACTGATCGGCGGGTTGCCGACAAACAGGTGCGGAAACTCTTCCCGCACCTGTTTCACACTGCCGACTAGCAGTTTGGCGCTGAGAACAATGTAGGACTGCAGTAAGCGGGGATCAGCAATCGGCGCCCTGACAGCCATGGCCTTCCGCGTGGTCGCCAGCAAGGAATCCGAATCGCCACACACCGTGATCGGGAGTCGGACTTCTCGCTCTGCGTCATCCAGCGGGCCTTTCTGTGGGATCATTTCAGTGACGTCTACCAGGGAAACACCGTAGGGACGCCGAACTATCTGAGCTGCCTGAAAAGGCAACCAACCAAGAAGGTCATCACTGCCATTCGAACAAGGGGACGAAGAGGGGAATATAAACTGCAATCGACTTCAATTGAACTTCAAATTTCATTATATTTTCTGAAATCATCATACCTCAATCTCTATTTCAGAAAAAAAACACACCCAAATCAGCTTTATTCTACTTGTGCAAGTTACTGCAACATGAGGCAACAAGCTACTAACCGGTTTCTTTGTTTCCGTTCCATTCTCCTTCCACTCCATGACGCCCCGCCGCACGACATGGCAGACCAGAAAGATCTTCGACGGATCCGAAAACCGTTTCAAGTCCACAAACAACACCTTCTCCCCATGCAGGAAGCCGCTGCCGCGTTTCCACTCCAGCACGCAGTTCTCCGTGATGAACGTCTGCTTCTGCTCGTCGTACAGGCTGACAATCAACTCCGCGCTTTCGCCGACCTTCCACTCCACCTTTCGGATGGTCACCATAAAGCAGCAGGGCATCGAGTAGGACTGCGATTCGTTCTGCCGGACGGGCGGAGAGATGATCCGTGCCGGAGCTTCCTTGAACAGGCGGAACGTCTCCGGAAGGGTGAGCGCATCTAGGTTGACGGCCACACCATCGTCATCGCGGATGATGGTGTCCAATCCCAGTAGACTGTTGCCTTCATCGAGTTCGTGGACAGCTTCGCGTTGAATGCGACGGCCTTCATCCACGGGCAAGGCACCGGATAGAATCTGCTTCCGTCGCTCGGCCAAGTCGTATGCCAGTTTCCGGAGACTGCTCAGCCGTTCGTCCTCTGCAGAAAAAAATGAGTTCACCCTCAAGAAAGGCATACAATAATCATTAGCGTTTTCCCCGTGCAATTAATCAAATTGAAAAACATACTTGAATGGATCATGCTCTAATAATTGTTCCTGCTTATTCGTCGACTACCGATTTCTATCTGGCTTTGTCTGTCGGACTGTATGTTCTAATGCCCCTATATAAATAAGCTGCCTCTGTCTGTCTGTCTGTCTGTCTGTCTGTCTGTCTTTCTGTTTGTCTGTCTTCCTGCCCGTCTGCTTGCCTATCTGTCTGTTTCCCTGTGTGTCTCAATCAGCATGTCAGTTTCCGTCTGCCGGTCTCTCTGTAAATTTGCTATCCTTCTAATTGTAACAGCTGTCCAAAGTAGTGGAGTATTGTGGATCACAGTAATCAATAACAAAACTGCGTCGTAAAATTCTTTAAATTTGATATCAACTCTGATAACTTCGGGCTGACTAATCTCTAACTTCCTGCCTCACCGTCCCCTCCCCGAGCAACGATAAGGAGCAACACAAACAGAACACATACCTTAAACAAACGTTTAGTCAAAACTACTAACAATGTGGCCACAGTGAAAATATTGTTGGGATAACTGCACACGCGCACCCACACGCACGCACACACACACACGTACACACTGCACATGCACACACTGCACATGCACACGCACATGCACACAAAAACACGTACACGCTGCACACGCACACGCACACGCACACGCACACACACACACGTACACGCTGCACACGCACATGCACACGCACGTACACGCTGCACACGCACACGCACCTGACAGGAACATCGCTCTGGCATTTTGGCCCCATTCTCGGAGGGCACTGACAATCTCCTGAGCCACCGCAGTCTCTTGGATGAAGGTGATGGTCTCCCCTGACCGTTGCTCGTACTCGATGCGGACCGGTTTGAGATGGACGACCTGCGCGGGGAAGATGCCGATGTCGCCCTGGTTGTCCAGTGTCCATCCGCGATACCACTGACCGTTTTCTGTGGGAAAAGACCAAAGAACAATTTCACGTGATACAAATTCGGATTGCAAGTGAATTCATCTTAAATCAGCCAGTGAATAAATAACATTTGACCAACACACAATGCATTTCGGAATTCCCAAGGTCGACTGACGGATTAACTACGCCATCAATCAATCAACCCACAAATCAATCCGAGCCATCTCCAAAGTCGTAAATGGAAAATATGATTGCAGTAAAAAAATCCAACCACTCAGAAAGCTATTTAAAAATAACCCTAGGCCAATCCTCCCATCATTTTCAAAACAATCAATAAAATCAATCAATCAATACCAAGTGACGACCAAAATACTCCTACAACTCAACTCCTCAATCAATCAAACAAACGACCTGCACGCTAAGTAATGAGCCAATCAACTAATAAAAACGTAATAGCTTAACTGAATAACGAACTGGAAAATTTAACTAAGAAAAGGATATTAGCACAAAACAAATAGAGCAAACATACTAATATCGATTGCAATCGATATTAGTATATTCGTTCCACAAAAACTCGGAAGTCCAGTCGAAACTCAGCACAAGCAGTCAATCAATCAATTGGAACAATGCACAAGCAGTCAATCAATCAATTGGGACAATGAGCAAGCAGTCAATCAATCAATTGTGACAATCCACAATCAGTCAATCAATCGATCGGACAATCCACATCAGTCAATCAATCAATTGTGACAATGAGCAATCAGTCAATCAATCAATTGCGACAATGCACAAACTCGCGACAAGTAACCGCTTGCCTTCGACAATCCTCAGGCGATCTCCCAGGGAGATATTCAATCCATGGGAGGGGATGAGAGTGGCGCCGGGATAGTTGCAGATGGCCACGCCGATCACCTCCTTGGAGCCGCAGAAACGCCACTCCGAGTCGGGCATGCTCATGCACTACTCCTTACACCCTCCGGATGGGTGAGGAAGAAAATAAAACAACAATGACTCAACTGGTGGGCGAAATTCCAAACCGAAAGCTGAGGATTAATCGAGGCTTCGCACTCCCAATTTATTAGCGTCGATTAGGAATGAGATTGAAAAAAAAATTGTGCATTTTTAAACGGGTTTCGGACGGATGCTTTCGGGAAAAGGTATAGCATTACCCACTTGAGATTGAGAAGCGATTTGTTGGCCTCAAACATTCCATTGGCAATTTCTATGGAGTTTGGAAAGGGTAGCAGTAGAAATTGAGCAGTCTGCCAGTGGGTGCACGGGTAAAATAGCGACTGATTCCTAACCGAATTTAACCCAAATATACTAGTATACAAAGAAGGCAAGCCAATCAAAGCGCATGACGTTGCTGCGTTGAGTCATCTGTTGCTCACCAGTCACAACCCGTTCTGAGTTGCGTACATACAGTTAGAATTGATTGCTTGATCCAGATTATAGTGACTGCCGTTCGGTTCGGTTGCTCAGTTTATCAGTAGTTGAACTGTTGAAGGAACAAAAAGAACAATGAAATGACATACAGAACTCACAGCTTACACACACCTATACAGTCACAGACGGCCAGGCAGGAATCTATGCCCAACACCAACTCAGGCAAATAGGCACAAAGCGAGGCAGAAGGACGGACAGATAGACAAACGAACAGACAGACAGACAAACGACGAACAAACAGACAGACAGACAGACAGACAGGAAGACAGACAGACAGACAGACAGACAAACAAACAGACAGACAGGCAGGAAGACAGGCAGACAGGCAGGAAGACAGACAGGCAGGCAGGCAGGAAGACAGGCAGGAAGACAGACAGACAGGCAGGCAGGCAGGCAGATGGGCAGACAGACTGACTGGCAGGCAGACAGCAAGAAGATAGCCAGGTGAACATACATAGGTAGCCAAAGTGTGTCTGTCCTGACGGATTGAGCTCCACCCCCTCCCAGAAACGAAACTATCATGTAAACTTGATATAGCGAAAAAATCGAATTGGGGCAGTCCTTCCGTTTTACGTTTTACTGTGACCTCGAAACACTGCGGCTATCTGTCGCGGTTGAAACTGCTAACAGACATGTCCAGACTCAGACACAATACCCGATAACGGTTGTCAATAATGAGATAGCCTGAGCCGGCAACCACTAATTAACGAGACATGACAACGGTACTACGGAACGAAGCGCAAACCCGGTCAGGGAGACCGTCGCGCCAACCAAGGGACATCAATAAGACACCAAAGACCACAAACCCAGTACCCACCAGGTCCAACCACAAGTCCACAACCAATTGCAACGTTATCCGTCCTCCACACTTGATTTCGTGGAAAAATACACAGACAGGTACAACGCAAAAAAGAGATCGTCCTCCGAAGCACATGCATCAATCGCGCCAAGCAGGCCAACTGCAGGAGGAAAGGAGTGATGAAGCGCTATTCTGCCTTCCGGTCCAGCCCCGAACTGTCCACGGCTGGGCGGTTTTTCCGGCGTGAATGCTGCAGACTGATGGCGAACCGACAAATCAGCATCAGTGCAAAGACGATGGCCGGTGCAATCCGGTCGAGGCGGTCGTTAATCTTCCAGTGGGAGAATATCGCCAACGAGACTGTTAGGAAGAGGATGACGTTCGCGACTTGCTTGATGTGCCCTGCAAGAGTGAAAGACATCATATAAAAGGAACAGTCGAGGTCGGATACTTCTATTCAGCTATAACGATATATAAAATGCTGAGAAATCAATCAAGTGATGGGCGAAACTTTCCAGAAAAGAAATCAGGACCCAACAGAACGGTTCGAACCGAACCACCGCTGACCTGCAGGCCCCATGAAAGTTCATCAAGAGCACACGCCATTTTCAGAAGTGCATATACAAGTAAAACGGCTTATATCATCAATCAATCAATTGACCAGCCAACTACGCAAAATAGTTAGCAATCAGCCAATCAACAGCAGAGTCGACACGTCCCATCCAGACGTTTATTCAAAATCTAAAAGCCAAGCAGCAGCTTCCCATCCAAGGAAGTCCCACCCAAACCGGAAGGACTCTTTCATGATGGAATTAATTCTTCCAAACACACAAAACGATTACGTGTATCACCAGGCTCTAAAGTCTTCATGAATGGACGCCAATTCATCAATCAATCAATTTATCCCCAGCGTTAACAACAATACGCCAATTGACAAAAGCTTTATCAATCAACGAATCAATTGGTCAGGCACATTATCAACTGACGCAATACAGTGCAAGCTCCCCTACCTGGCATAAACAGCAACGCAAGGCCACACACCACTTCCGTCCACCCGACCACCTCTCGGTAGAGTTTCGGTGAAACTTTGACGCCGAAAGACGGCAAGACGGGGAAAACTTTCGCCTGCGCTGCAAAGTTCTTTTTCTGCAAAGATCAAAGATCAAAAATCATTGCTTTCCAGTTTCCACGAAACCGAAATCCAATTTCGCCGATGTTGCACAGTCGGAATTTTAATCTGCAGAAGCTCCTACCAAATCCTTGTGCATTTCATAACTGACGACTTGCGTCAGTTTCAGTGTCCCCACGAAACAAAAGAATATTCCCAGTGAGATGGAGAGCGAAGTCAGCACAAGAGTTCCCATCTTGCGGTTTCCCTCTCAAAATTTCAGGCAGAAAGACAAAGAATATGAAGAGTTCCCGGGCAGGGTATTGAGATTGAAAATTTGGGAAGACTCCAGTGATCCAGGCAGGCAACGCAGCAAACAAAGGCAGGGACACAAGGGGAATTTTGATTTTCCACTTGGAAAACTCGATTTTCGGGTTTTATGCAGGCAAAACGTCTGACAACTCACCACAATATGGTGCGCCGAATGGGTCAGTTTTGGATTCCGCAGTTTATGACGCGCAGTCGGGCTCAAATTATTCCAGAATCTCTGTGGAGGCCAGGAAATAAGAGTACCAACGTTAGAAATTAGGCAATGAGCAATTCTGCTTATTATGCATTTTTAAGCGCAAAGAAACAAGAATTCCAAATAGTTTCGTTTGCTGTATGCACGAAATTAATCGGCAAGCTTTTCAGGCGAATTTAGAAAGAATAACCGTATCACTAATTTTTATTAATAGTTGATCCTTATATCTGTCGTCTAATTAAAAAGCTTAATCAATTCTTCCTAAAACTGAACTTGGACAATTACTCTTTAACGACTACCTTGAAAGTTGCATTACGGCGGAAATTCGCCATAGAATAAATCCTAGATGTAGGTCAAGCCTTTAACGCAAGATCGTGGGTGACCAATTTACCCACCCTCACTCGTGCGCATGCTGGCTTATTCAAATTCTATATAATAATAATAATGCCGCCTGAGTTCTTTGTAGCATGTCCAATAAAATTCCGGGAGCTGTATCCGTCTTCCAGCTCTTGGTCTCGAAAATCAAGTATTTTTGATTTTGATTTTCTTGAAATTAGTTGATACTAGTTTTGCTCACATTTGACATGATCAACCAGGAGTAGCAAGGCCCGCTATAGGCGCCACGGGCAAGTGCAAGCTCGTTCATGACCAATATACCCACCGTCACTCGTGCGCACGCTGGTGTATGCAAATTGTACCGCCTGAGTTCCGTGTCTCTTGTTGACCAATGAAATTCCTGAAGCTGTATCAGTCTCGGTCTCCAAATGAAGTATTTCTGATTTTGAATTTCTCGAAACATAATCAGCCAGTAGTGGGGTCCGCTTACAGGCGCTACTTATGAAGGCAAAACCGCTCCAGGCACTGAGCTTTTAAAATTCCGCGGCAGGGGCAAACAGCCACACTACAATCAACGACAAGATTGAGTACAACGGAGGGTCCGTGGTATGGGCAAAAGGGGCGGAGCAACGGTGGTCAGGTGGTTGATTGATCGATTGTTTAATCATTGATCGATTGTTGATTGTTGTGGTATGGGCAAAAGGGGCGGAGCAACGGTGGTCAGGTGGTTGATTGATTGATTGTTTAATCATTGATCGATTGTTGATTGTGGTGGTATGGGCAAAAGGGGCGGAGCAACGGTGGTCAGGTGGTTGATTGATCGATTGGTTGAAAACCATCCCCTGCCCCGCCCCTTTGCCCATTCTCCGGACCCTCCAGTGTACTTAATCTTGTCGTTGACTGCACAGTAAAAACGAAACAGCATGTCTGTCTGTCTGTCTTGGAGGATGTGTCTCCATCAGATAAGATGGTCAAAATTTCGCCTCTTCGCCCCGTCTGTTCCTCTTTGTCTTCCGTCTTTAATACTTGTTTACTGAAATAAGCAAAGGGACAGATTCCACTGAGAATTGCAGCAAGTCAACTTTTCAATCTTCCCTAAGGGGCTCAGCAAAAGATGACGGCCCCGGCCGGCCTCAGCTTGCGTCTAGACTGGCGATAGAGAAAAAGTTCGAGATTCGCGAGAGAGCTATTTTCGGAAGCAGCAGAGCACGCGCTCGTTAAGATACACTCCTGTCACACAGACTCTTGCATTTTGTGTGTGTCTGTGTCTGTGTCTGTGTCTGTGTCTGTGTGTCTGTGTGTGTGTGTGTGTATGTGTCTTGCTCGACACGAGAGGCAAACACATTTTAACAGCTGCTGACTGCTGATTTGTGTGCCGAGAGAAATTTAAGAACGAAGTGCAAGCGCGCCCCCGACCCGACGACGTACGAAGTTTCGAAGCCACCGAACCAGCCAAGCGTCCTTCCGTTCCGTACGCGCCGCTCCAGGGCGAAAACCGCGAAATGCTAATACCTGAAATTGGCACTAACTCGGACCACTTCTGTACCTCACGAAAACTGGAAATTTGCAGCCCATTTCGCTGGCCGGTCGGAGTAGGGTGAAAAATTGGCCAATTTTGCTTGCACTTCCTCTGTCTGCTGGGAGAGATTACGATCTTTTCAATTCACCGTCCGAGGCTGTTGG
>LRSR01010774.1:0-13419 GCA_001579985.1 Hypsibius dujardini | reverse complement strand
AGTGTGGATATAGTGTCAATCAACAATCAACTGAATGACGATGCTAAAGAACGTAATCAAGCAATCAATGACTAGCCAAACCATTATGACAAAATAAACGCCAATCAATCAACAATCAACCTAACAGTCTGCCCACAATTTCAATCAAACAATCAATTGACGGTACGCAGCAGCAAGTCTATTGAGACAACTGCCAACTTTGAAAATTCACCGACAAAAGTTTTTTTAGCTTGACCGGCAAAATAAATTTTTATATTCATTACTAAATTAGATCTGAATAAAAAAAATATTTTGGAACGGTTCTGAATTCGACAGCTGAAAACGTTCCCAAGTAAGTACCGCATATATATATATATATATATAACATGCTCATACTGTAATGTGCTTGCTATACGAATATGCGCATAATTAAGTACATACAACTTAAAAGCTAAACATTTTTCACATGTATACCAGCAAACAGCGAAGAATTCGAGTAATAAGAAGTGTGATTTATATTATTACTGACGACAAAATAATCTACGGGAACAGAAAAAAGAACAACAACAACACTAAACACAGAGGAATGACAGACAACTTGAGCGTGGGTTGCATAAAAAATCGACAAAAGATCAGCTGCGTAAATTTGGACCCGGCCCACGTTTCTTCGTAAAGGACGTGTACCCATCCAAGACCGGTATCGGGGGCAGGATGTCCGTTGGGTTTTTCGTTGCGGTCCCCCATATCCAGACATGACTCAAAGACGGCAACCGGGATGTGGTCGCTGAAGCTTTTCTAAACGACCGAATGCGGAATGTCGTCGTCAGAGGGTCGGGGCTTGACCAGCATGTCCTGGAACTGCTGCAGAGGCGCTGAAAATGTAGTTTTCCTTAAAGCTCGTGCGAGGAGAGAATCTATCTCACTGATGCTGTTGCGGTCGCGATTGAGTCCGTCTGCAGAGACAGTCTGGCCAACGGTGTCGTCCCTGGCATTCCATAGCAAGCGCTTCGGGTTGCTGGTGAAATCAACAGCATCCGTCGTGAAGCAGCACTCCAGCGTTTTGTCACTCAGTCTAAAATGAAGGGGTTTCGGCAGCCCTTCGTAGCTGCAGCAGACGATCGGTCCGTCCTTCGGCGGGTGGTTCACCTTCACCTCGACACTCGACGATTCCGGCATCACGAATTTATGATCTTCCATTCCGACAACCTTCCGGGAAACGGCCCACAAGCGCTCCTTTTGAGACGGAGGGTCGAAGGGCTCCGCTTCGAAGCCGAAGCTGCCCCTCCACACCCTCATGCTAAATCGCGTGAAGATCCACTGCGCTCTCACCTCCACCTTGACGGGATGTGGCAGATTGTTGGTCAGTGTGCTTTTTCGTCTTGATGCTGTTGTAGATGCATTTGGCAGCAGCAACTACCGCTCCAACAGCTCCAACCAGCGAGACCGCATGCAATGCCGAGGCCCAGACTCAGTTTCTCCCAGTCAAAGCCATCCGGATTTGCCGGACTGCTGGATGCTTCGGCCTTGCCACTGACTGTAGCGTTTCCGTTGTGGGAGTTCAACTCAAACAACGATGTCGGTATGGGCAGGTTGATGCTTGCTGCTGCGGCCAAACTGAAAGTCTGGGTCATAGAGAAGACGGCGAAGACTTTACGCCAGGCTGCCCAATCCGTGTTGAAGAACTGCAAGCAATTAAGCGTAACGATCAGCTGACCGTCTGGGGGCGCCTTGTATCATTCTATTGTCACATTTTACTAATTTGGGAACATATTCGACGGTCGAATTCAGAATCGTTCTAAAATATTTTTTTTATTTAAAAATAATTTAGTAATGAATATAAAAATGTAGTTCGCCGGTGAGGCTAAATGAACTTTGTTTTCGGTGAAATTTCAAAGTTGACAATTGTCTCAATAGACTTGCTGCTGTGTACCGTCAATTGATTGTTGATTGGCGTATGACCCGTATATCTGCCTATCTGTCTATTTGTCTGTCTGTGTGTCTATGTGTCTGTTTGTTTGTCTGTTTGTGTATCTGTGTGTCTCTCTGTCTCTCTGTCTCTCTGTCTGTCTGTCTGTCTGTGAGTATCTAAACATTAATATAATGCACGCCTTCCTCCCTACGGATAACTTTTGACTGGTTCCTGCCTGGATGCAGCCGAATGCGGGATGTAGTTGTCGGACGGTTTGGGCTTGGCCAGCATGTCCTGGAATTGCTGCGGAGGCAGTCGGACCGGTTCGTCGTAGTGCGATCCGCTGACGAAGAGAGATTCGGTCTCGCTGATGCTGTTGCGGTCGCGGTCGAGTCCGGTGGGGCGGTAGAGTCCGTTTGCGGAAACGGTCTGGACGGCAGTGTCGTCGCTGGTGTTTTTCTTGGTTTCAAAGTCCGTTCCGGATGGATCACATCCAATGGTTAAAAAAAATAGACACTGAATGAGACACTATTCGCGTGTTGCATAATTGAGATATAAGACTGCCTAAAACATGTATTGATTTCTGTTATGCCTTTCGCCTACTTGCTTGTTTGCCAGTTTTAATGCCTGTCTGTCTGTCTGCCTGTCTGTCTGTCTGTCTGTCTGTCATTCTGTCTCTCTGTCAGCCAGTCAGCCAGTCTGTTTGTCTGTCTGTGTGTTTGTGTGTCTGTGTGTCTTTCCGTCTGTTTGCCTAACTATCTATCTTTATGTCTGCCTGCCTGCCTGCCCGTGTGTCTGTCTGTTTGTCTGTCGGCCTGCCTGTCCGTATGTTTGTCTGACCTTTTAATCAGTGGAGTGTGATTTTTCTACATCCCTGTCTGGCTGTCTGCCTCTGTGAATTTGATTTACTATCGTCTGAATTATACGCCGCCAATGTATAATTGTGGATACTGCTTTTGTCTAATGGCAGTGTATCTCGGCATGAAAATGTGAAACATATACGAGGAAGGAAAACCATGGGAATGCCAGAATGTTCCCCGAAGCGGCGTAAAGATTTTCTGTTGGGGCGTCAAGGTTTTTAGCCGGAACGTCGAGCTCTCTGGACGGAGAGTCAAGGTTGCCCGTTGAGGCGCCGATGTTTCCCACCCGAGCGCCGAGGCTTCCAGACTTCCTGGAAGCCTCGGCCTGGATTCAGGGATCCAGGCTTCTCGCCGGAGCGTCGAAGGTTTCATTACAAACAATGGGGTATCCAAGCGCGACAGGTCGGTCCGCGGTGCCCGGTACGGCGCTGGGCATTTGTATCTCTAGAATGATCTTTCGAAGTTTGCGTGAGTGCCCCTGTTTTTTGTGCCATTCCAAGGGCTTCGGGTTGTCGTCGAACGTGCCACCACCCGTTGTGAAGCAGTACTGCAGCGTGTGTTACACAGTTTGAAACCCGGCAGCCCATCGGCAACCGCAACTTCGTGACGGCAATAGACGGTCGGTCCGTCCATCGGCAGGTGGCTCACCTTTAGCTCGAAACTCGAAGATTCCGGGATCACAAAATAACGGTCTTGCATTCCGACAACCTTTCGGATACAGGCCCGCAAGCGATCCTATCGAGACGGATGGTCGAAGAGCTCCGCTTCGAAGCCGTCGCTGCGGCTCAGCCTCTCCATGCTGCATAACGGGAAGCTGCAGTGCGGTCTCAACACCAGATCGACGGTTTTGGCCGGTCGTTGGTCAGTCGCTAGGTGTAATTCTTCGTCCTGATTTTGTTGTAGATGAATTTGGCGGCAGCATAAACAGAAGTAGCCAGCGTGCCTGCGATGCTGAGGCCCAGCTTCAGCTTCTCATCCCAGTCAGTCAAGCATTCACCATTATACCGAACCCGAACTGCTGCGGTTTCTCAAACAGGGGGGTGTATTCCGTCGTCATCTGCTCCAGAAGGTCCATTATCGGTCTGCAAAGAGAGCGGGAGCAATGGGGAATGTCAAGGCTGACATTTCTTAGGAACAGACAGACAGACAGACAGACAGACAGACAGACAGACAGACAGGCAGACAAAAAAACAGACAGACAGACAGGGAGACAGACAGACAAGCTCAACTTATCCCGGGACATCGGAAAATCTGGTGGACAATTTCATCAACGCATTGATAACATACTCCCTCGTCACCAGGAAGCTCTGTTTCCAAATCCAAACAATTTCACGCTCGCTCAAGTCCAGTGGTTCTCTCTCGTCGTCGGTTGTCGCTAATGGTGACACGAGCAAGTTTCCATATTCGCTGACACTCCAGCAAGTTGCTGGAGTGTCGGTGAATATGGAGATTTACTCCACCAAGCCACTTGCACCAGCGGTGACTTCGTGTCCAGGTCGGCGTCTCGCAGACAGCCGTACAGTTCGCGGACAGCGTAGACCTGCTGGTCATTACACTCGCCATTTAGCTGGATCAAGTTGGCCACAACGTAATCCGACACATAATTACCACTCTGAAAAAGAAACACTCACAAGCAATCGTCCTAGAAACAGATAGACAAGCAGACGAACAAACAGACAGACAAACAGACAGGCAAACAGACAGACAGACATACAGACATACAGACAGACAAACAGACTGACAAACAGACAGACAGACATACAAACATACAGATAGACAGACATACATACAGACAGACGTACAGACAGACAGACAGACAGGCAAACAAACAGACAGACATACAGATAGACAGACAGACAGACAGACATACAGACAGACAGACTGACAAACATACAGACAGACTGACAAACATACAGACAAACATACAAACATACAGACAGACAGACAGACATACAGACAGACAAACAGAGTGACAAACAGACATACATACAGACAGACAAACGTACAGACAGACAGACAGACGGAGGAAAGGACAGGCAGGCGAACAGCCAGTCAGAAAGACAGTTAGGTTAACAGGCATATCGATAAACATACGAGCCTCAACGCCTTGATCATGGTATTCATCTTCTATTTCCTACTGCGAGCGTACCTGCCGAAAAGGAGACACTTGAACAAAAGGTCATTTGGGAGATCGAAACGGCTGGATCCTTGCTAAATTTTCACACATCACAAATAAGCTGGAGGAGCACTACTGCTTAAATTCATTATCCGCCGTTTCGAGGAAGGTTAGCAGCTCTGTCGCCATCGAATTGACGTTGATGGAGTATACCAGCGCGAACGACAGCTCCATGGCTCTCCGCCGAATCGACACATTCGAATCCTTCAGGAAGTCCAGGACGGTGGAACGCGTTCGTTGCACGGTTGTGTTGTCCAGATGGAGGGTTTTCAACAGCGCATTCAAAGCAATATATTTGCAGATAGACAGACAGACAGACAGACAGACAGACAAACAGACAGACAGACAGACAGACAGACAGACAGACAGACAGCAGCAGACAGACAAACAGGCAGGCAGACAGACAAACAGATAGATAGATTAATGGAGAAGCAGTGAGACAGAGACATGCAGACAGACAGACAGATGATTGGTACCTTTTTCCGCAGGTAGCTGTTGTTGGATTTGAGCAGCCGTTCCACGTCACCGGCCAAGTCACGACACATCACCGGCGACCAGATCTCGCCCAAATGTGGACAGGACCAACCAGGCCATGTATGATTTAGGGTTGTTAAGATCACTAAAAAAAGAGAAACCGATTATAATATCCTCCGCTTTCTCCAAGTAAAGAAGCAGACGGTGAAAGAGGCACGCGTACTTTTTCACGCAGTTTGTGGACTTCATGGTCCTCGTCCAGCAGCAGCATTGCACCGAGGCAACCGATCCGCTTGTCAGTGGACCGGTGACTGGCGACCAATTTCAAGCATTCCAGCTGCAAAATACCCACAAAAAAATGTTATTGACTTCCGTCTTTAAAATCATTAATTGTAATTGTAAAATAAATCACAAAATTAAATCGAAGAATTATCAAAGCGTCACGGTAATAAATTAAAGCTTCCCATCAAATTCAAACTAAATTAATTTAATTTAATATTAAATTAACAAATTGAAGCTTGCAATAAATTCAACTTGTTTATTAATGAAATCGATTTAAAAATAACTTGTCAACGATGAATGAACCAATTTGAATTAAATGCACGTTTAAGTAAAATAAAAAGCGGCTTTTACTTCGTAAGTCAATAACCCAGAGAATAATTTAAAAAATAACGAATAGATTAGGTCAACTGTAATTTATTGTAAACAATTTTTTATTTATTTACAAGTTTAATAACGCTTAGAATAATTTCTTGTCATATGTTGAACAAAAAACACGCAAAAAATGATATTTCAAATTAAGAAGACTGGTTTAAACCAATCAGTTCATTAAAGAACCAAACCAAAATATATTATTCAAATGCCGACTAGTTGATCAGCATTTAAGCAAGTTGATCCATCAATCGAGCAAAGCAACCGGCCAATCAATCACGGAAACTTAAAACCAAAATATGCAAACAATAAACAGTCCAATTAATCAGTAAGTCCTCCTACAAAATGCCATGTATCAAAATCAAGCAATTAAGCCTCGTGTCAAACAATCAAGTGATCACTCAAGCGATCAATCCTACAAAATAGCATGTATTGAAATCAAGCAATCAAGCTTCGGGACCAAGGCTCATCTATCCTGTCTGTCTATCTGTCCGTTTGTCTTTCAGCCTGCCTGCCTGCCTGCCTATCTTTTTGCCTGTCTGCTTAGCTGTTTATCTGTCTGTGTGTCTGTGTGTTTGTCTGCCTGCTTGCCTTGTCTGTCTGTCTGTCTGTCCGATTGTCGGTTTTTCTGTATGTTTCCCTGCCTGTCTCCCTGTCTCTCTGCCTGCCTGCTTACCTGGCAGCATTTCTGTTTATGAGTATCTATCTACTCGTTATCATACCGTACTCCTCCTTGTTCTTACGTTGCGGAATGGCTGCATAGCGGTGCCTTAGTCGGAGATGCCGTTAGGACGGTGACCAAGTCCTGGGGTCCGGGTCGTCTACCAGCTTCCGGTGGGATTTCTGAATCAATATTACGCTGTCTCCTTAAGGTAATTTCAAATCTGGAAATGAAAAAACGCAGTTGGATCGACCTGTTGATTAAGCTGACACGAGATCAATTTACCAGTACCACACTTAGATCCCGATCAAAAAATCCCACCATAGAAGAGAACAGTTATTTAAGTTAAAACTTAAAATGACATGTATATTCAGTTGGCTTCCACTTTTATACCTGAATGATTATTCACAAACCCATCAGTAGCACTGGAAGAAGAAGTGACAAATACTCCCCCCGCTTTTAATGTCAACTGTTTTAATTAGCAGTCTTGATTAGATGTTGGTGTGGCCATTTGTCATGACCGTAAAGTTGATGAGGTTGACGAAGTTGATTGGCTCTTATCTCTCTGATTACCCAACCTCAAAAATTTTACCTCAGGTTTACAATCTTTCATATGATTCATCCGTCCAGCGCCTTTCTGTTATCTAGTGACCAACTGAAGACTGGACTGGCTGCGATTACAGTCAAAAGTCTGAAGCGAATCAAGTAGGTGTGTAAGTGTCTGTCTGTCTGTCTGTCTGTCTGTCTGTCTGTCTGTCTGTCTGTCTGTCTGTCTGTCTGTCTGGGCGGTACGATATCGGACGGCATTGTAGTGCCGGCGACCCTCCCCTGCCTTCAAGAAAGCTCCAGTCCAAATTACAGTACATGCCGTGTGCAACATATTGGATAGGCCTCTTTATCTTTCTCATCTTCCACAAACTCAAGAGCCACAGCAGCGAAAAAGAAACAGAGAAGGACGCTGACAGACTAAATGCACTGACAGAGCGTCGCTGCTGCTGTAGCCATTACAACAAGTGACAGACTTGGAAAGACTTACTTCAAGACTCGTGGGTCAACGTGTCAATTTTACCTAACTTTAATCTTTGAGAAAACAGAACTAACCAGCCTATACTAATCCTTTTTTCTATCTGTATCTTCCGCTACCCTAAGACTAATTTGAGTTCCATCCCTCTCTAATGTTTCGTTAATTTTTAGTTTGTTTTAGTCAACTCAAGTTCAGTTTAGTTTAATTTAACAAATTATTTAGTAAAATAATCTGGGCATGGCATGCGTCAATGCGAGACGCGTGTCAATATCTTTACGAAACTGTGAAAATCTGGCCTAAATCTGACCGACCGGCCAAGGGAGACCCTCCTGGAGATATTGCCCAGACGTTACAATTTCTTATACGCCCTACGACTGGATCCAATCTTCCCCAACGATTCTACAAATTTCCTGCCAAAAGTTTCCTCTGTAAACTGGCCTCGCGACATGGTAGCAACATGGTCGCAAAGAACACCTGATATATTAGCCTAGACTTATGAGTGCAAATCGAACGCAAGCGGATGAGAGTATTATTGTAAGACCGAAAATTACACAACTAATTCCCTAGCTCTAGAACAACTCTAGCAAATCTCATAATGAAGAGAACGCGTGAATTACACAATACGAGTAGAGTACGAGTACATGAAGCACCGTAAAACACTGACTAAAGAATCACCACAACCACTCACAACAGATCACACGTACTAACATAGCACACCGAACAACATGCATGTATCATTCTACAGTGATTTCCTTCGGCGTAGAAATTAATCTTCCTTCCACTGGCGCATGAAGGACACGGAGAGACAACCACAATAAATGCATCAAACAACTTCCATATTCGTGGTTCTGGTATCATAAAGGTCGATGTTCGCTCTGCTTTTTCTGTTATTTGTAAAATATTAGATAAAATATATGTGACTACTAACTTTCTACATATACCCTGTATGTGCATATACAGCGTATGTCATTCTAATGGGTACTGCGCTTCCGCTTCGCTATTGTCCACTTTTATAAATATAAACGTAACTAATAACTGATGTTAAATCTACCAACCGGAAGTTGGGTAGTTAACAAGTTTATTAAACTGAAAGTAAAGATGGATAGATAAGTAAACTGGAAGAAAAGAGAAAGTACCCTCTAACACTAATAAAACATATGATTATATAGTAAAGTGTTAACTATAGAAAAGATAGTAAATAGCACACACATCACAATTACATACAAGTAATTAGCTGCCGCAGCAGAATAGGGTTAATATAGTAGATATACTTACTAACTAAGTAAGGTCCTAGTGTTTCAAATAGCTGTAATGATTGGATATGAGAACTTGTTGGGCGTGGCCCGACACTGAAGAGACCAAATTTTCGACAAAGATCGGGGGAGCTTATTAAATATTGTGTGGAAGCGTTCCGCGATCGTTCCTTCTCCAATTCTGGTGTTCCCGGTGGCAATTTTGTACAGCCAGATTGCTTCTGAGTGGCGCCATTGTTTGGATGTTTTAAGCCCCAATACTATTGGGTGGGAGCACTCGGTCAAAGTTTAGCCGGACTTGATTGACATGTTTTAGCATGTTTTACCCCTGACTGAAGTTATAGCCACTTAAAGTTGGTGAGGGCTGTATCAGTTGTTTAAATTAGGACCCGGCTCACGTTTCTTCGCAAGGGAGGTGTACCCATCCTAAGCCGGCATCGGGGGCGGGATTACCGAATGGGCATTGGGTTTTTCGTTGCGGTCCTTCATATCCAGACATGACTCGAAAACGGCAGCCAGGATATAGTCGCTGAAGCGTTTCGAGATGGCCGAATGCGGGATGTAGTTGTTGGAGGGTTTGGGCTTGGCCAGCAAAGCCCGAAGGCGAAGTGGCTAAGTTACGTGCCATGGGAAGGGATCATCAGATCCGAACTTGACACCAGCCGTCGTGAAACAATGCTGCAGCTTCTCCTTATGCAGTGTGAAATGGTTGAAACGTGACGAAACCGTTTCGCGGCGGCAATAGACGGTTGGTTCGTTCTTCGGCAGGTGGCTCACCTTCAGCTCGACACTCAATGATTAAGGGATCACGAAATAACGGTCTTGCATCCCGACAACCTTCCGGAAACAGGCCGACAAGCGTTCTTGTTAAAACCGACGGTAGAAGAGCTGCGAAGCCGTCGCTGTCGCTCAACACTCATGCTGCATCGCGTGAAGCTGCAGTGCGGTCTCACCACCAACTCGACAGGATAGGACAGGTCGTTGGTCAGTGTGTACGCCTTCGTCTGGATGATGTTGTAAATGCATGTGGCGGCAGCAACTACAGCTTCAACAGCTCCAGCAAGCGAGACCGCAATGCCGAGGCCCTTCTCCCAGTCAAAGCCACCCGCATTTGGCAGATGTCTGCTTACCTATCTGTTTGTCTGTCTGTGTGTCTATGTGCGTGTGTGTGTCTGTGTGTCTGTGTGTGTGTCTGTGTGTGTGTCTGTCTGTGTGTCTGTCTGTGTGTGAGTTAATATACACGTTAATATAATGCATGCCTTCCTGTTCTTACGTTGCGCAATGGCTGCATAGGGGGCGCAGGTGTCGCTGGACGGTGACGAAGTCCTGGGGACCGGTTCATCTACCAGCTCCCGGTCGAATCTCTGAACCAATATTGCGCTGTCTCCTAGCACACTTCAAATCTGGAAAAATAAAAACGCAAAACAGGATGGATTGACCTCTTAATTACGCTGACACGGGATCAAATTACCAGTACCACACTCAGATCGCGAGCAAAATGATTTTAAGAACTAATGCTTTCTGGGGACCCTGTTCTGAGGCGTTTTAGTCCGAGAGCGGAGCAGTGCGTTGTGCTGCGTCCTGCCATTCATAAATGCGGTGCGTAGAAGTGACTGATAAGACCTACTTGGCTTTCGTAAAGAGTAGGTGCTGTGCAAATCTGCGTACATAACACGTAAGGGAGGACGTGCTATCGAATCACGCCTGCGGAATGGAATAATCGGCGCTCATAACGTACTCCATATGAGTATACGGTACGGGAGACGCGTGTGGGTTGCAGCTTTGATGCTGCGTTCTGTCCGTCAATCTTACCTTAACTCCTCCTAACCTTTAAAAATTTATTTGCACCGGAATTGGAACGCAGCTATACAGCACTATTATTCTGTACTATCATTTATACTACCGCCTAACAGTCTAACTAACCGTCTATACTACCCCCAATAGTACCTCCCTAACCGCCTAACTAACCGCATATCCTACCACTTATACTACCGCCTAACAGCCTAACTAACCGCTTGATTATAGATATAGATAGCATGCTTATGCTAGGGTCTGTTCGGAGCCAAGCCATAACTTAAGCCTTTTCCTTAACTTTTAGTTGAGGCGAGAGTTAACGTATGGCACTTGATTCGTGTGTTCGATGACCAACCATACCGAAACATTAAATTGACTGATTGATTGATAAACAATAGATTAAACTCCAAATTAGCTTCTCAATGTCTCGAAATCAAGAGTATTCCCCTGCCTCGAATAATTATTCTGAATCCAATATAAAATCCCCTTTTCGTGACGTCACACGGACTTTCGCTCCGAACAGACCCTACTGTACTGTGCTTGCTGTACGAATATGTGCATAATTAAGTATGTACAACTTACAACCCCAAAAAATGTTCACGACGTGTGTACCAGCGAACAACGAAAAATTCGACTAATCAGACGTGTGATTTAATATTATTTATTACTGACGGCAAAATAATCTACTGGAACAAAAAAAGGACAACAACACAACAACAACACTGAACACAGAGGAAAGACAGACGGTCTCTCTTTGCACAAAACTTGCGCGCGTGGGTTGTATAAAGAATCGACAAAAGATCAGTTGCGTAAATTTGGTCACGAAATTTGGGACAAAAAAATGTGTGTATTCGCATTCCGGCCACATGAGCAGAGAGGGATGGGGGTTGTTCCTTCACTACATTTCACTACATCAAAAACGCGGCTGCTCTTCGTTCAAACTTGGGTCTGTTTGCCCAGCAGCGACGAAAACGGCCGGGACTCTCCGTTTAGTTCGGTCGCCCAGGCGTGCGACGGTCGAACCGTCGAAGCGATCTTCAACGGTGATCCTCCGTTCAACAGCGACGTTGTTTCCGGTTCCGACAGCTCGTCCTCTTCTTGGCCATTTCCATCGCGATCGACCGAAAGGATTTCCTGACTGATGAACCGTCGACCCGGTTCACGTTTCTTCGCAAAGGACGTGTAGCCATCCAAGGCCGGCATCGGGGGCGGGATTGCCGGGTGGGCGCTGGGTTTTTCGTTGCGGTCTTCCATATCCAGACATGACTCGAAGACGGCAGCTGGGATGTAGTCGCTGAAGCGTTTCGAGATGGCCGAATGCGGGATGTAGTCGTCGGAGGGTTCGGCCTTGGCCAGCATGTCCTGGAACTGCTGCGGAGGCGGTCGGACGGGTTCGTCGTAGTGCGGTCCGCTGACGAGGTCGTCTTCGGCAAAGTCCGTGTCGAGGAGGGACTCTGTCTCGCTGATGCTGTTGCGATCGAGTCCGGTGGGGCGGTAGAGTCCGTCTGCGGAGACGGTCTGGCCGGCGGTATCGTCGCTGATGTTTTCGTTAGTTTCAAAGTCCGTTCCGGATGGATCCCATTCAAGGGCTAAAGAAAATAGACAATGAGACACTACTCGCATGGTGCATAGTTGAGATATGATTGCCTGGAGTATGTCTTGACATGTCTTGATATCTGTTATGTCTTTCGCCTACTTGCCTGTTTTAGTGCCGGTCAGTCTGTCTGTTTGCCTGTCTGTCTGTCCGTCTCTGTCTGTCTGCCGTTATTTTGTGTGTTTGTCTTTCTGTCTGTCTTTCTGCCAGTCTGTTTGTTTGTCTGCCTGAGTGTCTGTTTGCTTGTTTGCCTATCTGTCTATCTTTATGTCTGTCTGCCTGTCTGCCTGTGTGTTTGATTGTATGTCGGCCTGCCTGTCCGTACGTTTTTCTGACCTCTGAATCATTGGAGTGCGACTTTTTCTACATCCCTGTCTGGTTGTCTGCCTCTGATTTTGATTAACCATCGCCTGAATTATACGCCGATATTGTAAAATTGTGGAATCTGCTTTTGTCAAAATACAGTGTATCGTGATATGAAAATGTGAAACACATACGGTAACGAAACCCACATTGAAGGCACGTTCACAGAACACCAGCCATGCAAACACGTATCATGCAAAAACTGTGAGCCAAACGCCGTAGATTTAGGAGAAATCGAATTACCTTTGTTCACACCAGGTACCCCAAAGGCTGTATACCAGAAGAAAGAAAAATAGCGTCAGACCGAAAGCACCGAAAGTCGTCGAAGCCAACGATGGACGATGGACGACGATCAATATATTCACGGGACGTCAAAAGTCACTCCCATTAACAATTTAAAGCGTAGAACGCAAACGTACCTGGCCCATCCATGTCATCGTGTTCGCTATTCATGGGAGAAGTGGACACGGATGCCTGAATGCTGCCGTCGGGATGAGTAGTTAGTCCTTGCGTGTCCCCGGAATTGTCTCGAGGTCTTCGTCGTCGATATTCTGTTGAACACACGATCAGAACTTGAACATTCTTTTTCTTACTCTGGCCTCAGAGTACTGTACAATGTATATGTACAGACTATATGTCTGTCTGTCTGTTTGTCTGTCTGTCTGTCTGTCTGTCTGTCTG
>LRSR01010773.1:0-16173 GCA_001579985.1 Hypsibius dujardini | reverse complement strand
GATTGCTCGCTGACGGCGTACTGCAAATTAGCGACGCATTGGGTTCTCCCTGTGTGGGTTGTGCTCTTGTGTCTGTGCGGTTGATTTGAGGTCCCCGTCTTGCGTCCCGATCGATGAAGACCTAGTGCGTAATCGGACGTGCCGTAGTTCGCGGTTTTGGTTCCAGGTGTTCTATGGATAGGCGCAGGAGGAGTTGAAAATATCCCAGACATAATTAATCGCTCGTAGGTGTATCTGGTGGGATTGGAAAACGAGATAAGAATATGCTACGCATATAGAGGACATCAGAAGTCATGAATCTAATTGGATCCTGAGAGAATAAACTGTTGTTGCAATGGAAAGGTACGGGCGTGCAAGAAGAGCTAGAGACACCTTTGAGTTTCATAAGTGATCAGAAGAAGCACTTGCTGGAATTATTTGCACCGCATTCAGCATAAACAAAATCGGATAGATCAAGGATTATAATTCCGGGCCTCCAGGGCTATTGGAGGTTTAGGGTCTGATTTTACGCGGCCTATTTGACAACGCCACCCGCCAGATGGCGCTCCCAGCCGCGCAGATGTTTTGCTGTTTTATCTCTTGCTCTTGATACTAGCAGTTTTATCGTCCTTTTGAATTTTAATATTGCACAGAGATAAGACAGAAAAATATTGGATGAATTCGTTAAATTAATTACACACGTGAATCTACTATTCTCGATCCTAGAAAAAGACTCATAGGAAAAATGCTAATACTCTAAAAGAAAAACTTTCCAAAATATTCATGTTATTCGTTCGCTTTTTATGTTATGCATTATTCGAACTTGGCGCAGCAGCACAAATAGTTTTGTTCGGTTGTGCGGTTGAGGAACAAGGGCGTCAGGTTTGCATACTGTTGATGAACTTGATGTCTGACAACCGGAAGTACCATTTAGCGTCAACGCGCGTGCCTGACAAAGGCGTCGTCCTCTTTACATGACGGAAATTCTCATCCGCGAAGGTACCATGCACAGTTATGTCACCTCTGGGTCCCCGTTCGGTGACCGCAACCTTTTTAAAATTCGACCCCACGCAATGGGCGCACAGGAGGAGGCACCAGGGAGGATGCATACCGTCCCTGTGGATCGAAAAACCGGAAAGTCGTAGTACCAACCGACGAAGCGTTATATATGAGCAAAGTAATTATTTACCGGAAATACCATATCTGAAGGGTGCCATAAACGAACCAAAGTACGACGATGGGTAGTAATGCTCGTGATTGATATACGGTCCTGTTTCCGGGAGGGCTTGATACTGCCCTATAGGGCACCTAAAAATGGGAACAGAGACATGATTCGCCCATGGCGATGAAAACGGAACACAACTGTGTTTTTCTTTGACCTTTGTCCGAACAAAAGGAACAAAGGAACATACCCCCAAGGTTTATTCCAGGTATGGCGTGTCGGTCGGCGGATGAGCGAATGGATGCGTTTACCCTGCTTAATTGTCGTGGAACCCATTGTTGCAGTTGGAACAGCGCCGGCCTATCCCGAGCCACAGGAATGTTCGCATGAATAGGAATCGTAGTCGGCAGGAGGAAGTCACTAGAAGCCTTCAGTCAAACTTAATTTTAAATCGAAAATTAAATCGAAATTGAATTTGAAACATTGTTGAGAGTGGAAAATAAAATACTCAAAAACCAGTGCGGAAAAAGAAAAGCCAAAATAGCGTTGCAGCAATAATCAGAATTCGGACCGTGTTGGTGGCGCCACTGCTCTCTTTTTGGATATAATATTTTCTTATATCTTATCCATCTCACAATTGGCGCAAAAATCAACAATGTATTTCGTACAACTCTTGGATACATAATTGTTAGAGCGTTCCATTGCCGAAAAGGGAGTATTAGCCGAACATAAATCACGAATCCGATTAGGTTCTTTTGATATGTGGGCTACTACTGTATAAAGTACTGGACAAAAATATTGCCATCAAAAGTCCACACGGAAATCGCAGCTTTATTTAGACCTTGCAGTGATGTGTTTTGGCGGATTTCAGCCGAATTTGTACTTTCAAAAATGCTTACTAAATAATTTAACCTGGAACAAAAACGGGGTCTTTCCGGCTTCTGTGTTTGTTCAATCACAGCAACATATAACAGTGAAATTCAGCCGTAATATGGCTGATTTATTCATAATACATCTCCGGCCACCTGGTTTGTTCGACGGTGCGACTCGTGTCATATTGGAGGATCAGCATGGCAAGCACTCTGAACCAATTCCTTTAACGCTGATGAATGACAATTACTCCGATATCGCCGGCAAACTCTTTTTCCGATTTGACTTGACTAACCCCAACGTTCGGAAAATTGCACTCCCAAACGGCTGGACTGAGCGTGGCTTATTTGTCACATTCAAGGTTGATTGCGACGAACCACTGGACGTTGTGAAAGCCATGATGAATGACTTTATGAAAATTCAACACACTACTTTGGTCGGATTTCTTGGTCTCGCTATCCAGTCTCTGCATGATGATCGTTTTTGCCGAACGTCCCTGTACCGAAAATTTGCATTCGGAAACGTACCTAGATCGTTTGAAATTGGAGTCCTCATGAAGGATTATGAACATGAATTTCAACTCAAATATCTCCCGCCACCGACAACAGGTTCGTATTATATATATATACATATATATATATGTATATATGTATACATATATATACGGCGTGCATTTTATGTAAACCAGCCAGTTACACTTTTTTTCACGTGTCCAGGAATCGAGTGTAACCGACGTTCGGTGACAAATCGTCGAAAACGAGTTATCCATCTGATGGTTAGGAGAAAGCATTCCTCTACCTTTTAGTGTTTAAAATAATAATAAATGTCAAACGGTTTCCTCGGAAACCGAGTGGGGGCAGATGGCACTTTTTTTCCAGCCAACTTGCACAGTGCACAACGCTCTGCAACTGGAAACTGGTCAAAATTAATTTAATTTACAGGTACCATAACGATTGAGTGAAAATCGACGTTTTTGTTCACGACAGTCTTTATCGTTGTAATAAAAAACGTTTTGATTTTTGGATTAGTGGGAGCAAAATGATCGATATCTAAAGGCTGAAATTTTTGAACGCTGTTTTCTCGAAAAGTCGTTTTTGGTCAAGTGCTTGGTTACCATCCCGTTACGCTGTTACTTCCAGTCCGAATTGTGTAACCAAGCACTCAAAAATGTTGGCCATTCCTCCTTTTACCAGAAAATAATGCAAAATCACTTTTGTCAAAAAAGTGTAACTGGCTGGTTTCTATAAATTCACGCCATATAGAGATTTATGTAATGTATGTATGATTTCCCGACGTTTACTAGCTAAAAAGATGCCCGTTCACTATAGGTCCAGTTAAATGGCTTCCCCTGGCGTACTTTGTTTTAATGAGCAAGCTTCAAACCGATGAAATTTTGGTATATGCTTGCCTGTTGCTTGAAGTCTTATCCTTCCTTCACAATCACACTCCTCCAATTTTACTCGGTGGACTTCAAAGTGATATCGTCATGGTAGCTCCCCACAGTCAAATGTTGAAAATTCTGACTGTGCCCACTTCCTGCATGAACATTCGGGATGTATTATTTCGGTTCGTTTCCGACCGTCGCTACATGCACCCTGACCTAATGGCCTTCATCACCAGGAAACGCAAGGCGGTAAACAGTGATACCCACACACACACCGGAAAAGATTTTAAATTGTTTATATCGGTACGAGTACAATCTGTTTGAAAAATTGCTTTCTTTATGGGCTTCAGCTCCTCCCTTGTAGTGTGTGGGGCCCAATAGCACCCTGGCTATTTCCCTTCCTGTATAGATTACCAGTGGCCCAAATCGCCCCCCTAATATTTTATCCTTCTCATGTTGTCCGTTCGTCTGTCCGTCCGTCCGTCGTCCGTCCGTCCATGGGCCGTTCATCCGCTATCCGTTCAGCCGTTGCCCCTTGTTCGACCATTTGTCCGACAATGGACGGACAACGTGCGGGTGGATAACGGACGGACGGACGAACGGACAACGGACGGGCGGGCAGACAAGGGACAGGAGACAATGGACGGATGGACAACGGACGGACAACATGGGAAGGATAGATTGACAAGGGCGCAATTTGGGCCCATGGTGATGTATACAGGGAGGGGTGAAATAGCCAGGCTTCTATGAATGAATGAATCCATCACGGCGGTACTCAAGGATGAAAAAAATAGTCAGTAACGTTATCTGGACCGTCACAAACATCTTCGTATAAAACGCTAGGCCTAACGGTTGAGGCGCTATTCCACCAACTATACCCTCAGATCTTTAGCTTTCTATGTCGGAGCATTCTTTGTTGGGATTACCTGGAGGCTGAACACACTTTAGCTCCCACCCTACAAGCTTCCGGTGGTACAGCTACTTGCATGTTACTTGCAAACTTTTGATTTGACGTATCATGAGCCGCAAGATTACATATGCTATAAAGTTTTAATTTCTTAAAGCAAAACCGGCCAAAATCTCGTTTCCACATACAAAGAAATAGACTGCATTTATTTTGGAAAGTATATTTGAAAATTAAGACTGAAATTTGTCACTGTGGAAACTGAAAACGGGTGACTGAATCAATCGAAGAAAACAACAAATCAAGATTTCTGGGCAACGATATTCGTAATGCGTTCATTGAGTTGATTAATCGATAAGTCGGTTCGAATTTTTCACCAGTCAAACAACGTGTAGCCTTGTTTGTCAAACCACACCAAATCAAAAGTTTGCAAGTAACCTGCAAAGAGCCGTGGATCGGCTAATTCGTAACGGATGCTTCCCCTGTGGGGCCACTGGTTATGCTTTGTGTGTGTAGAGCAGACATTCATCGTTCTCCCAAGTACTATGCAGCCGTTTCTCTGCTGAGCTCACGTTTCACAAGAATGCTACCTAGAACCGTACTGTAGTCGGAATCGTTCCTTGTGTTTGTTTTGTTCCTAGATCTTCTGCTGGTTGTTTTCCTTAGTTCGTTGGTTCGCAATTTTCTTGCGGCCAGAAATAATTGCAGTGGTTATTTTGTGTATTTCATGTATTAGGTAATTATTTGCAATTTTTTGTTAGTTTATCCACATGTGATTGTGTTTTTGTTGTTGTTTTTTTTCGCGGTTAGACCGCTCGATTTGAAGTGAAACAGTGGTATTTAGCTTTGTTCGTTTGGCGACGGCGTTGGTTCAATCTGCACTTGGATAAAACAGTCAACGCGTTTTCGGCGTTTACGCTGATGTCTTCGTTCGCTTTTGTTTGGTCGTTTGCAGTACAGTTCTTGTACTTTAAACTCTCCGAGCCAGGCAATCATTTACCGGAAATGCCGCATCTGAAGGGTGTCATAAACGAACCAAAATACGACAACGGGTAGTAATGGTAGATTGATTGACATACTGCCTTGTCCCCCAAAAGTCTGATAGTGTCCTGCGGGGTACATAAAAACGGGAACAGAGAGAGATGACGTGCCCGTTTCAAACACAATTGTGTGCCGATTGTCTTTTTGCGGGAACAAAAAGGACATACCCCCAATGACCGTTTCATTTTGAGTCGAGATATGGCGTGTCGGGTGGCGGCTGAGCGAACCGATACGACGACCCCACCAGATATCCGAGAAAGGTGGTCATGAGACCCATTGTTGTATTGAAAACAGGCGGTGACCCTCCAAGAGCCACGGGAATGGGCGTGTTCGTCGGCGAGACTAACGAGTTGAACAGATCGTCGTGTGCGGATGCGGAGGTCAGTCCGTGACTGGTGAACGCACAGCCAGGAAGTGAGGCTCATCCAGAACCACAGAAATGTTCGCATGTATGGGAGTCGTAGTCGGTAGGATGAAGTTACTAGAAGCCTTCAGCCAAACTTAAAATTAAATCGATATTTAATTTGAAATATTGTTATATTGTTGCGAGTGGAAAAGAAATTAGTTGAAAACAAGTCCGAAAAAATAAAAACCCAAAACAGCGTTCCAGGAATAATCAGAATTCAAACCGTGTTGGTGGCGCCACTGCTCTCTTTTTGGATATTATTTTTCCAGTGTTTATCTTCGTCGGAAAATTGTCTATCTATTGTTCATATTTTGCAAACGACATCCAGTAAATTAAAAAAATATCTTTGCTTTCTGGAAAATATTGGTTGAGAAAAAAAAAGTTGAAATTTATTGATCAATCAATCAATCAAGTTCGGGCTCATAGCACGAGGAAAATCTTTTCCTTCCACATCTTTTTTTGAAACCGCAGATGTGATTTTGATGTAAAAATCATGATATATAGATAGGTAATTGCGGGGAGAAATCACGCCGATTGGGAGGGAAACTCTCCTCCGTTCTTGTCCATGTTATAGTATATTGTTAAGGATTTTAGACGTGTTGGTGCTAGATCAACTTCGTATGAGGAGGATGAGCCCAGGCTAAAGGTGGGCTCCCTTTTAGATCCAGACCTCGGGTCGCCCCTCAAGCCCAGTCCTTGTTGCTTCCTTGCCTTCAAAGCCCTTATTGAAAAATTAACAAGAAATGTATGCGGATTCAGTGATCACGCGGACTTATCGCGCCAAAGTGTGGCTTCCATATACTTGAAGCTCGATCAAACATATTTTGTTGTTGGGACGGGCGGCAGACCCCAAGAACCGCGAGATGGGTGGCTTCGTGGTTCGATTTCGGAAAAGGTTGGCGGCTACAAAGGCAGTTCGAGAACTGAAGGCATGCAGCGGTTACCTGTGAAAAACGTTTATCTTTTCCCTGATAATTGGCGCAAAAATCAATAGAGTATTCCGTATAACTCTTTCATAAATAATCGGTAGAGCGTTCCATTACCGATAAGGAAGTGTGAGCCAAACATAAGTCACAAATCCGATTAGGTTCTTCTGATATGTGAGCTATCTTTCTGAGGAATTGCGAAAACAAATACGAGTACTACTGTATAAAGTACTGGACAAAAATATTGCCATCAATAGCAGAGGTCCACGTGGAAATTGCAGATTTAAATTGTAGCTTTGTTTAGACCTTACAGTGATGTGTTTCGGCAGATTTGGGCGAATTTGTACTTTCAGCAATGCTCACTAAATAGCTGAATCTGGAACAAAAACGGCCTTTCCGGATTGAGTTTTCGTTCAATCACAGCAACACTTAACAGTGACAATCGACCTACTATGGCTGAATTATTCAAAATACATCCCCAGCCACCTGGTTTGTTCTCCAGTGCGACTCATGTCATATTGGAGGACCAGCAGGGCAGGCACTCTCAACCAATTCCTTTAATGCCAAAGGATGACAGTTTTTTTTTTTACCCTTTCACGCCCTTCTGCCCATATCACCTGCGTCAACGCAAATTTCGGAGAGTTGTAGACCCGAACGGCTGGGCTGAGCGTGGCATATTTTTCACATACATGATTGATTGCGACGAACCACTGGACGTTGTGGAAGCCATGATGAATGGCTTGATGAAGATTCAACACACGACTTTGATCGAATATATTGGTTTCGCTATCCAGGATCCGTCTGATGATCGTTTTTACAGAAGGCGGATTGAGATTGGAGTCCTCATGAAGGATTATGAACATGAATTTCAACTCAAATGTCTCTCGTCACCGACAACAAGTTCGTATTATGTATATACTGCATATATAATTTCTCTACATTTACTAGCTGAAAAAAACTCCGTTCACCATAGGTCCAGCTAAATGGCTTGAGCTGGCGGACTTTCAACAATTGAACAAGCTTCAGACCGATGAAATTTTGGTATATGCTTCCTTGTTGCTTGAAGCCTTATCCTTTCTTCACAATCACACTCCTCCAATTGTTCTCGGTGGACTTCAAAGTGCAAGCGTCATGGTAGCTCCCCACAGTCCGCCCCACAGTCCGATGTTGAAAATTCAGACTATACTCTCTACCTGCATAGATACGAGTTCCTGGAAAAATTTCGAATTTAAATATAAAACTGGATTTCTTCGGATCCAGTCTCCCATTAGCTACGTGCACCCTGAACTACTTCAATTAATATGGAACCGCGTGGCGTTAAACGGTGACAGCCTCACACACACCGGAAAAGACTTTGAATTGTATTTATCGGTACGAATACAAACTGCTTGAAAAATTGCATTCTTTAAAGGTTTCAGCTCCTCCCTTGTAATGTGTGGGGCCCAATAGCATCGCTGCTATTTTACCCCTCCCTATAACCCAATAGAAGTCTGGATATTTTACCCCTCCCTGCATACAAATCGCGTCCCTCTTATTTTATCCTTCCCGTGTTGTCCGTTTGTCTGTCTGTCAATCCGTTGTCTGTCCGTCGTCTGTCCGTCGTCCGTCCGTCGTCGGTCATCTGTCCATTCGTGGGTCATTCATCCGCTATCCGTTCAGCCGTTGCCCGTTGTTCGACCATTCGTCCGACAATGGACGGATGGACAACGAACAGACGGACGAACAACAGACGGACGGGCTATAAGGGACAAACGGACAATGGACAATACGGAAGAGATAGATTTACAGTGGCGCAAATTGGGCCCCTGATGATGTATACAGGCCCGAGGGGTAAAATAATCAGGCTTCTATTGGGTCTTAGGCGGAGTAAAATACCCGGGGTGCTATTGGGCCCCAAAAAGGAGGGGGAAAAATATCCACTTCGTTTTTGGCTTTACGCCATTTGAATCAAAAAGTAAGATGTCGCTTGTCTTCTCTGCGTAGGATAATTGCCATGCAGACATTTGGAGCTTAGGCTGCATCGTCCTAGATATTGTCACTCGAAGCAACCTAAGATACGTTGACAAGAATGGGATACTGCTGGACAAATATCTCAGCCCAGACAACTTTTTTAGAGCAATGATCAACGGAGGAAGTCCTTATATACCTGGCGGGACACATTCCGTGATAAGAAAGCTCTGTGAACGATGCTTCGAGCGGGACGTCAAATACCGACTGAGCTCTCACGAGCTCCTGAAGTTTCTTCAGATTGAAATAAGGGATCGAGTCAACGGGCAGGCGGCTGAACGTCCAATACCATATTTCGAGTACAAACGTGATGTTGAGGACGAGCCAGGCTTTATGAAATATTACGAAAAGGCCTACCTAAATTGGACAAGTTTTCTTGGATCCGGCGGTTTTGCCGATGTATTTTCAATTAAAATCACCAACAATGATGACCTATATGCAATCACGTTCAAGTACAGAAAAGACCTCCTGGCGTTAAAGATATTAAGAAACAGCGGGTTGGACAATGACAAATGGGTTGTTTTACGGTCACTCGATCATTCCAATATTGTAAAGTACGTAGCCTTTGGCCAGCTGCCGATAGCACCGAATGCTTTATTGCCATCATCGAACCCGCAAACTGCGATCCTCATGGAGTACTACGCAGGTTTGTGAATCCTTACACCGCTTCCTTCAGACCATCTTTTTCGAATAGTTAGCGTAACATTGATTTTCAAATGATACACACAGGTGGAAACCTTAACACTTATTCTTCTAACGGGCACCACACGGTGGACGAATTGATGCGGATGTTGCAACAAGTCGCAGACGGACTGCGTTATCTTCACACTCGCCTTTTCCATGGCGATCTAAAGGGCGAGAATATTTTTTTAACGGCCGACCAAAAGCACTGCAGGATTGGAGATCTGGAAAACCACCATTTGCTGGTGCATAAAAAAACCATCACCGGTGGATTCCATGCAAAACAAGGCACTCTAAACCATATGTCGCCGGAGTTATTGCATTATACTTTCGGAAAGGATCCCCCACCTAAGACTGACATCGGAAGGGCTAGCGATATTTGGAGTTTCGGCTGTACGGTTTTGGAGTTGTTTGACAAAGGCAAGGTGGAGTATAAAACAAAGGACGGCACCGGCATCCTCTTGGAATGTCCCGCTCCTGCACAACAGCACAGAACAGAAGTTGTTCATCCAGACAAGCAATTCGCAAAATTCGTAGCGGAAGGAGCCTATCCAGACTTGTCCACGCCAGGTGCTCAACGGATGAGCGTTGCTTTCAGATGTATCGTTGAGAGTTGCTTTTCAAGAACCGCAACTGCCAGGCCAAGTTCTGCCAAACTTTATGAATTCATCACGGCGGAACTCACGGATAAAACAAACAGTCAGTAACGATATCATGACCGTCACAGACATCTTCGCATATATCATTAGGGGACAGTTGCACTATTCCACTCAATTGTACCCTCAAAGTCTGCAACTTTCTACGTCGGATCATTTTTGTTGGGATCGCGTGGAGGCTGAACACACGTTAGCTCCCACCCTTCGAGCTTGCGGTGGTAGGTTGGCTGATTTGTAACAGCATGCTTCCTCGGTGGTGCCATGCCTTGTGTGTGTAGAGCAGACATTCATCCTTCTCCCAATTACTATGCAGCCGTTTCTCTGCTGGGCGCACGTTTCACACGAATGGTTTGTTGGTTCGCAATTTGTTTTGGTGCTGCCAGAATTAATTGGAGTGGTTATTTTGTGTATTTCATGTATTAGGTAATTAATAGTCATCATAATCATTTGTTGTTCATTTATATAAATATGACTGTGTTGGTTTTTGTTCGTTCGCTGCCAGACCGCTCGATTTGAAGTGGAACAGTGTTTTTTCAGCTTTGTTCGTTTTTCGACGGCTTTAGTTCAATCTACACTTTTTTAAAACAGTCAACGCGTTTTCGGCTTTTAGACCGACATTTTCGTTGAGCTCCTCTGGTTTTGTTTGGACGTTGTTTTTCGTGGTCTTCCGTATTCAGTTGTACATTGGGATTGTCCGGGAGAGCTTCCTGCGGTAAAAACTGCAGTGGGTTGGTTTTTGTTTTTGTATTTCGAACGCTTTCTCCTCTGTATGAGGCTAGAAGGTTGGCATTTTTTGTGTGTTCAAGAGAAGAATGTTTGCAATACAGTTCTAATTCTAGTTCAAACACTTTAATCTTTGTTAATTATCTTTGTGGGTATCTAGCGTTGCCATAAAGAAGTAGCAAAAACTAATTTGTTACATTAAGTTACAGTTTCGTAGTTTTTCTGAATGTTTTGCCGAAAACCGACGAGCCAGGCAATCATTTACCAAAAATGCCGTATCTGAAGCGTGTCATAAACGAACCAAAATACGACAACGGGTAGTAATGGTGATTGGCATACTGTTCTGTTCCCCGGAAGGCCTGATAGTGTCCTATAGGGTACCTGAAAACGGAAACAGAGAGAGATGACGTGCCCGTTTCAAACACATTTGTGTGCCGATCGTCTTTTTGCGGGAACAAAAAGGCCATACCCCCAAGGACCGTTCCATTTCGAGCCGAGATATGGCGTGTCGGGTGGCGGCTGATCGAACAGATACGGCACCCCACCAGATATCCGGGAAAGGGGGTCATGGGACGCATTGTTGTAGTTGAGACAGGCGGCGGCCCTCCAAGAGCCACGAGGATGGGCGTGGTCATCGGCAGGACAAAGGAGTTGAACAGATTGTCCTGTGCGGGTGCGGAGGTCAGTCTGAGCCGGTCTAGGTCAAGGTTGATGCCAGCAGCGAGGTTCGTGTCGACGAAAGGAGTTATGGTCGTCCTGGCGGGGGCGAACGTGCCTAGTTCTTGTCGTTTCGCTCGTAGCACTTAATTTAAAAGGAACCAAAACTTGTTCAGGCGTCTGCTAATCGTTACAAATAAAAGTGTGGAAGTACTTACGGGAAGCGTTAGATCCAATGGTAGCACAGATAATGTATGTCAACAATGAGAGGCTGGACAGATTCTCAGACGTAGTGATGAAAAATAATTGCTGTTCCGTACTTGTCGTCCTGTGAACTTGAAAATAAAAAACGCTTTGTTGTATCACTCTAGCATGAATGTACATATACCCAGGTGTTAATATAAAGTTCCGTAGTCAATTGAAACGTAGTTTCATTACCAATGACCTCCAAGACCAAAACCGTCGTCAACGGTGGGCGCGGAAGTAATTTTGAGGGCGTCCAGTTCGAGAGCCATACCACTGGACTCGTCCGTGTCAATGAAGGGCGAATCGGTGGTCCATGCCTGAGAAAATGCTCCCAGTCCTTGCTTCTTTTGACGCAGCACTTTGTATTCGAACGATAAATACATTTGAAATGATTACAGTCACGCCGTGATCGTCAGGCAAAGCAACACGTTGGGTTTCATTTAACAGAAATAACCCTTAAAAATAGCAGACCGAGAGACTAGTAAAAGGAGCAGAAAAACATGTAAGAATGTAGTCAAAATGGACAAAGTGACAAGTCGTTAGACAGGCATAGCGATAGTCGTTCAAGTAGACGGACAAACGGAGAAAGACAGAGAGGAAAGCTGACAGACAGACAGACAGACAGACAGACAGACAGACGACAGACAGACGGACAGACAGACGGACAGAAAATCTGACAGGCAGGAAACCTGGCAGACAAACAGACAGACAAGCACAGATGAACATGCAGGCAGACAGACAGACAGACAACTACAGATGAACATGCAGACAGACAATCAGGTTTGCAGACAGATAAGCCTTAAGACAGTTACAGATATACTCAACTCAGGCAGGAAGACCGAACGAGGTATGCAAACATCGCCATATAGACATGTAGTCAAGCAATCACGCAAGGAGACATCCAGACATCCGGGCAGCCATTCGCAGATAGGCATAAAGGCCGACAAGGCAACCAGTGGAGAAATCAAGCACTCCGATATAGGCAACGTCTTAGTTTGCTCTTACTCCTATATGCGCGAATAATAGAGACGTTTAAGCAAACCGGCGTAAGCGTTACCTAAACTTAGGCATAAGGCCCGCTATGTTTACGCTTACGACTGGATATTTAAGCACTCGACGTAAAAATCTGGGCGTAAGGCGCAAGAGCAGAACATTTCAAGGAAACTATTCTACTTTGAACTGAACTTCTCCTAAAATATTCTTACTCCTTTCTTACGGCGAAACTTAAGGCTCATTGCCCCTTACGTCAAGCAGTAGCTTAAGAAATTAACCTTAAGAGGGGCCACACCCCTTGCCTCATTCCTATTGGTTCGTGTCCTCAAGTCTACGCTTACGTTACGCTTACGCCGACTGCTTAAACGTCCCTAATGTATTTTCAGCCTTCGCTTTGGACCAGCGCCTGTGCTTCGTGAGTCAGAGAGAGAGAGAGAGTCAGGCAGGATGACTGACGGGTACTACCTTTGCCGTCGAGATATAACGGCGAACCGCCACTTCCAGGCACGGTCCTTTGACCACAGACAGACAAGTCACTGTAACTGGCTTCAACTCCGACCACTACCGCGTCGACGGGGTAGGATTCAGATAACCTACTAGGCCTGACAGACATATGGAGATCGGACGACTTTTAAGCCGTTTTTTGGCCAATCGAAGAGAATGACTGGATCAGCAGACCAATCAGAGCGCGTCAGAATTTGATTCTGCCAGCAACTTTCAGGCGGCTATGGTTCTCCGCCCCACGCACACACAACTCTTTTGTATTTATATTTCCGTCTGCCTGTCTCTCTCTCTCTCTCTTTCTCTCCATTCCATTGCACATATAGAAAACGACTGAGGACGGCACGCAGTATTTTAGAGTAAAATCCATTTTATATATACACCACGTGACCCCTGCTTTTTCTACTCTTTTTTTTATGTGAAACATTGCATGACGAGGAGAAATATAATCCGGGTCATCAGTCCTAATTAAAGTCCATCTGTCCTTCCTGTTTATGCCCGTTACGTGTCTGGGTAATTAACAGCGTGACATGGAGAACAAATGGGCAGGAGGCATGGAAACCCAAGCGGATTGTCGTCTATTGATTGTTTGCCGACGGCGTACTGCAAATTAGATTCGTTGGGTTCTCCCTGTTTGGATTGTGCTTATGTGTCTGTGTGGTTAATTTGAGGTTCCCGTCGCGAGTCCCGACGAAGACCTAGTGCGGAATCGGACGTGACGCGGTTCGCGGTTTTAGTTCAAGGTGTCCTATGGGTAGCTGCAGGAGGAGTTGAACATACTCCAGACATAATTCATCGCTCATAGGTGTATCTGGTGGGATTGGAAAATGAGACAAACGCATATGTTACTCATTTAAAGGGCATCACAGTTCATGAATCCTGGGAGAATAGACTGTTGTTGCAATGCAAAGGTACGGGCGTGCAAAAGGAGCTAGAGAAACCTTTGAGTTCCAACAGTGATCAAAAGAAGCAGTTGCTCCAATAGCCCCGGGCCTCCGGGGCTATTGGAGGTCCACGGTCTGATTTTACGCGGCCTATTTGACAACGCCATCCGCCAGATGGCGCTCCCAACAGCGCAGATATTTTGCTGTTTTATCTGTTGCGCATGATACTAGCAGTATTTTCCTGCTTTGAATTTTGACATTGCACACGAAATAAAACAGCAAAATATTGAATGAATGAATTAAATTAATTACACATGTGAATCTACTATTCTCTACCCTAAAAAAGACTCATAGGAAAAATTTTCATACTCCAAAAGAACAACTTTTCAAAATATTTATGTTATTCATTCGCCTTTCAAGTTATGCATGATTTGAACTTGACGCAGCAGTACACAGAGTTTTGTTCGGTTGTGCCGTTTAGGAACAAGGGCGACAGGTATGCACATTGTCGATGAACTTGATGTCTGACAACCGGAGGTACCATCTAGCGTCAACGCGCGTGCCTGACAAAGGCGTCGTCCTTCTTACATGACGGAAATTCTCATCCCCGAAGGTAGCATGCACAGTTATGTCACCCCTCGGTCCTCGTTTGGTGACCGCAACCTTATTAAAATTCGACCCCACGGAATGGGGAAAACGGCGGACAGGCGCACAGGAGGAGGCACCAGGGAGGAGGCATACCTTCCCCGTGGATCGAAAAACCGAAAAGTCGTAGTACTAAACGACGAAGCGTTATACATGAGTAAAGTAATTAATTACCGGAAATACCATATCTGAAGGGTGCCACAAACGAACCAAAGTACGACAATAGGTAGTAATGCTCGTGATTGATGTAAAGTCCTGTTCCCCGGAAGGCTTGATACTGTCCTATACGGCACCTAAAAATAGGAACAGAGACATGATTCACCCATGGCGATGAAAGTGGAACAGAACTGTGTTGTTCTTTGACTTTCGCCCAAACAAGAGGAACATACCCCCAAGACGTATCCCAGGTATTGCGTGTCGGTCGGCGGGTGAGCGAATAGATACGTTTACCTTACCTAATTGCCGTAGAACCCATTATTGCAGCTGGAACAGCGCCGGCCCATCCAGAGCCACAGAAATGTTCGCATGTATAGGAGTCGTAGTCGGTATGATGAAGTTACTAGAAGCCTTCAGCCAAACTTAAAAATAAATCGAAATTTAATTTGAAATATTGTTGCGAGTAGGAAAGAAAATAGTTGAAAAGAAGCTCCAAACAATAAAAACCCAAAACAGGCGTTGCAGCAATAATCAGAATTCGAACCGTGTTGGTGGCGCCACTGCTCTCTTTTTGAATATTATTTTTCCAATGTTTATCTTCGTCGGAAAATTGTCAATCTATTGTTCACAGTTTGCAAACGACTTCCAGTAAATTAGAAAAATAATTTTGATTTCTGGAAAATATTGTTCGAGACAAAACAGTTGAAATTTATTGACGAATAAATCAATCAAGCCCGGGCTCATAACACAAAATGGCGAGGGAAATCTTTTCCTTCCACATTTTTTTCTGAAACCGCAGATGTGATTCTGATATAAAAATCGTGTTGGTTGGATTTTAGACGTGTTGGTGCTAGATCAACTTTGTATGGGAGGATGAGCCCAGGCTAAAGGTGGACTCCATTTTAGATCCAGAGCTCGGGTCGCTCCTCATGCCCAGTCCTTGTTGCTTCCTTGGCCTCAAAGCCGTTACTGAAAACGTAACAAGAAATGTATGTGGATTCAGTTATCACGCGGACTTTTCCCGCCAAAGTGTGGTTTCGAGACAGTTGAAGCTCGTTCTATCGAGCTCGATCAAATACATTTTGTTGTTGGGACGGGCGGCAGACCCCAATAGCAGCGAAATGGGCGGCTTCGTGGTGCGATTTCCGAAAAGGTTGGCGGCCACAAAGGCAGTTCGAGCGCTGAAGGCATGCGGCGGTTGCCTGTGAAAAAAAGTTTATCTCATCCCTGATAACTGGCGCAAAGATCAATAATGTACTCCGTATAACTCTTTCATAAATAATCGGTAGAGCGTTCCATTACCGATAAGGGAGTGTGAGCCAAATATAAGTTATGAATAAGATTAGGTTCTT
>LRSR01010772.1:0-48270 GCA_001579985.1 Hypsibius dujardini | reverse complement strand
CAGACAGACAGACAGACATTCAGACAGACATTCAGATATGCAGACCTGCAGACAAACATTCGGAGCTGTGAAGACAAACAGGGCTGCAGAAGAAACCAGTAAGGGGCAGGACCAAGCTCTCAGACAGGAAACCAGCAACAAGTATGCGCTCAGCGATCGTGCCAGAAACCCGACAGACAGGAAGTCCGTTAGATAACCACCCTCGTTATCCCGGAAGCGAAGCATATCTCAAGGTTTAACCAACCTCATCGGGTGCATATTTCCCCCGAAAGTAAAAGCGGACTGCCAAGTCGTCACGGGTCCTCGGTCAGGGTCAGACTCACGCGCGACCACCCCACCATCGTCATACATTCTTACGGTAACCACGAAAGTAATTCATCTTAGTAAAGGCAACCGATTGACGGCCGCAGTTACATCTGCGAGTACTGCTCCCAACTCACTTAATATCCCCATCGTTTATATCCTCCAACTTTTAACGCGTCAACCGCCATCATTTCACCCCTCAAAACCCCTTTCGTAATCAAATTACGCCAACGACAGATGATCCCACAGATTTACAAACCACAGACGGAGAGGGAGACGCGAGTAAAGAAAGAACGCGGCTGTTCCTTTGCCGAATTGTTTCGTGGGTGCTGGACAAAAACTTTGCATAATACATTTTAGCGACACTTATTGACGACAGAAAAATCTCGTAACGTGTAATATCCCCCACAGAGAGACAAACAAACAGACAGACAGACAGACAGACAGACGACAGACAAACAGACAGACAAACAGACAGACAGACAGACAGACAGACAGACAGACAGACAGATAGACAGGCAAACAGACAGACAGTCAGACAACCAGATAGACAGACAGACAAGCAAGACGATTAGAAGATGGTGTGGCAATGTCTAATTCGATTTATGTGATTTTTATTGATCTGTTTCTACGTCCGTTCTTACAGGGAGGGAACATATCTGCCGGTTTATTGGCTGCGGAAGGAATAAGGAGTTTAATTACGTCGTCATGTCGCTGCAAGGGAAGAATCTCGCCGAGCTCCGGAGGAACCAGACAAAGGGCGCCTTTTCCGTGTCGACCACGCTGAGGATTGGTGCACAGATTCTAAAGGCCATTGAGAGTATGCATTCCGTGGGATTCCTGCATCGCGACATTAAACCGGTATGGGAGATTTTCTCAAACACAAAAACAAATTTTAAAAAACAAAATTATTTCGGTTGCATTTTAAAGCAGTCGAAGAGTGCGTTCTTCGCATCTGACCTCATTAATTTCGTACATGGCAGTGGGTCGGATCTTGGATCGTTGATACGTTAACGCCTAATCTTATTTTCTACAAACATTTTCCTATTTTTTATTTTTCTCGTACGGAGCGATTAAATAATTATTAAATTAATCTAAATAGTTATTATCGATTAGCGTTTTCAGAATAATTTTTTACAGTGCTCGTGATTTCATTTTCAAACTGATTTATTCACAATTTTTTCAATTTAAATATCGTGTTGCAGAAAAACTAAATGGAAAGTTTTGGCAAATACACATTTCAATAGAAAAAAACACTGCTGGATAAATTGCATAGTAGGAAGATGATCAAGAATGGGAAATTTAATAAAAAGCTGCTTTTAATTATTTTTAGTTATTTTAATTATGTTTAGTTATTTTAATTATTTTAATTATTTTTCTCCTAATACTTGCCGTCATCAACTTCAGTTCATTTGCATTCACCAGTGCACTTTTTAAGCCAGCGTAAAATGGAACTTCTCAAGGAAGACGGGAACAGTCATTTTATTGGGCTATAATATTTTTCGCCAGTCGTGAATTAAATTGTGCTTTGAAGTTTATTATTTCGTAATATTTCGTAGTGGAATTTTTTGCGGAATTGAAATTGATCATTTCTTTCGGATCGCGCTGTTGACTACTGACTATAGCGTGCTTCCTTTCTGCTGCAGTCAAATTTCGCGATGGGAATGCTGCAGCACAACGGACGGACCGTTTACATGCTGGACTTTGGCCTGGCCCGTCAGTTCACCGGACCGAACGGCGAAATCCGATCGCCCAGGTACCGAAGGCTCTAAAACTAAATCACTTTTATTATAAATAAAAAAAAATATTATCAATAAATAATAACAAATACGATAATAATTAGGTAATAATTTAATAATAATATCATAATATTATATTAATTAGGTAATAATAATATTTTTAAATAATTTAATAATAATATATTAATTAGGTAATAATAGTAATTTTTAATAATTTAAATAATAATGAATAATAAATAAGTAATAGCTTATAATTTATCAAGTAGACTAAACAAAAATTGTCCTCCGACATTTCCGGCCATAATTCGGGTAATGAAGGTCACTAGTACATCCTTTCGGTTGGGTCTTCAAATTGCCCACACAATCATGGTGTGAAATGATTTAAAATAAACAAAACATGTCGATTGCCATCGCTTGTCATGATTTATTTTAACGAGGCGACCAAATTCGCTGCTGACATGCCAAAACTTCCACCCTGCTTTGCTGGTCATCCTGCCATTTTTCTAGAACACAGACACTTAATCTAAGCTGGTTAGCCAGTGATTTATTTATACATATTCTCATCCCCGATATAATGATGTTTTTTCCAGGTCAGCGGCGGGTTTCCGTGGCACAGTCCGCTACGCTTCAATAGCGGCCCACAAAAACAAGGTCAGTTTACAGTGAAATATTTTTGCTCCGACTAATGCCATCAGCCTAACTCCTGCCTGTCTGTCTGTCTGTTTGTCTCCATGAGCCTAACTCCTGCCTGTCTGTCTGTCTCCATGAGCCTGACTCTTGCCTGTCTGTCTGTCTGTTTGTCTCCCTGAGCCTGATTCTTGCCTGTCTGTCTCCATGAGTCTAATTCTTGCCTGTCTGTCTGTCTCCCTGAGTCTGACTCTTGCCTGTCTGTCTGTGTCCATGAGCCTGACTCTTGTCTGTCTGTCTGTTTTGTCTCTCTGAGCCTGATTCTTGTCTGTCTGTCTGTCACCCTGAGCCTGACTCTTTTCTGTCTGTTTGTGTCATGAGCATGATTCTTGTCTGTCTGTCTGTCTGTCTGTCTGTCTCTCCGTGTCCATGAGCCTGATTCTTGCCTGTCTTTCTCGGCACCAGTCGCAATATCTTTGCCGCACATCAATCAAATAAACAAACCGTCTCATGGCATTCCAGTTTTACCCCGCTTCATTTATTTGCATATGTTGAGAGCTCGTAAATAAAAGCAGATCGTTAGCCCACTTTCCGGTATTTTGCACTGCACACGTCTTAAGATTAGGAACCGTAAACAGTCGCATAACTAAATTTACGCTAGGATAACTGTTCATCAGCCCAAAATTTTTAAGTCAAAAACTTATTGTTTTTCGTTTGTTTTTTTAAACTTGACTTTGCTGTTTTTTCAACTTTGTTTTTCATCGAGTTAACGACCTTGTCGTTGTAGGAAATGGGTCGACACGACGATTTGTGGTCGCTCTTTTACATGCTGGTGGAATTCGTGGCCGGTCACTTGCCCTGGCGCAAGATCAAAGACAAGGAGCAGGTCGGCACGATGAAGGAGGAGGCGGACCACGCCCTGCTGCTCAAGTGTCTGCCGAAGGAATTCGAAGGCTTCCTCGACCACATTGCGGGGCTGAATTATGAGGACACCCCCAACTACCGCTACTTGCACTCCATCTTCGAGCTGTGCATCCGGAAGCGCGGGATCAAGCCCAACGATCCCCTGGACTGGGAGAAGGCTTCCTTTGACGTGTCTACCGAGAATCAGAACTCCGTAGCGTCCAACCAGATCACCGGCACAAGCATCCTCGGGTACGAAATCTGTCGCGGTTCGGTCCATTTTTCTTCTCGAAGATTGATGCCCGGGAAGCAGACATCAAATGAATGAAATAAATGGATACATGATTAATAACACTATTACTGTCTATTAATTCTATTAATTACGTAATATTAATATAAATTTATTATTGTATATATATATACTGTTGTTGTTGTTGTTGAAAAGGGTCGCCATTTTAATTTCCTTACAATAACCGAAGTGATGTACATATTTAGTTTGCATTTTGTTCCAGCGGACGTGAAGAGTTCCAAGTGTTTTCACGTTTTTTCCCCTTGCAGACTGCCCATGCAGAGCGTCGAGGTGAAGCCTTCACTCCTCCGGAAGGACAGCAAGCCCATCATGCGGGAGAACAACAACGCCAACAACGCCACAAACAACCCTGGACCCAACAAACCGGTGGCCGTCATCGTCGACGCCCCGAAGGATTCCGGACCGGATGATTCTGTCCCCGAAGACGAGCGCAAGGACAATCCCGGTGATCTTTTCCGTCGGAAGGAGCCGAAACGAAGTCCGCGACTTCGGAGACGTACCCGGGAGCTCAGGGGTAAGGCAGGGCGTGCGGGGAATCCATTATTGGGCGTGGATGGTGCCGGTGCGGATGGAGGGAACCCTTCGGCGGATGAGGGATCAAACAACAGACCGGCGAACGATCAAATGACCACTTACACGACGCAGTTCGCGCAGGCGGACGATGATATCGTCAGTAATATCGCGCAGATGACCAAGGCGCCGCTGACCATGATGTCGCAGTACCGGCCGTCCTTCGAAGTCAGCGACGAGGATACGGATGACGACTTGGATGTCTCGGAGGACGGGGATAAGAAGCCAGGTATGAGCGAGTTCCGATATTCTGCGTCAAACGTCAAGTGCACGCTTGTCTCATAATCAATTCTCCATTTTAATTTCCAATTCAAACGCTAAATTTAAACTTTAGAAGCTCATCGCCTAATTGTCTATGTTAAGTGAACCAGTAAGGGTGATTTAAATAATACGTAAAATCTTCAATTTCATTTATTTTATGAATTTTATTTTAGATCGTATGAAATTCAGGAATTATATTTTAATTATAGATTTTAGAATACAGTAAATTATAATATGTATAAAATTATTCCAGATGGCGCGGTACTGGGTAATGGAACCGGCAGTCCGAAGCTGGGCCGGAAAAACGGCCAACCAGGAAACGGTCAAGCCGGTAATAAAATCGCCGACCTCCGTCGCTCCAACCTCCTACAACGTTTCGATCCGAAAAACAACCTCCAAGCCGTCAAGGGTCCCCTCCCACGCTCACAGACCTTACCGGAATTTGACCGGCCGAAACTCACCCGTCAACCGGAAGTCAACGCGGACCGGAACGCCGGTCCCAAACCCGGTCCCCTTCAAAAAGTCGCTTCAGCCGTCCAAATGCCTTCGAATGGAGTTCTCCGTTCGGCACTCAAATCATCATCCTCGGAGAACCGCATGGAGCTGCCCACAAACAGACCGATGGAGAACGGCCACACTGACCAGGCCTCTCCGCAATTATCCCCGTCAAAACTCAATGAAATTCACGAAGAGGCGGAAATGGATATGACTCCGACGCCGGAGACCACTGCGACCTTGCAGAACGATTTGGCTCATCCGTCTGGCTTGACGTTGACTCCGTCCGCGATGCGTGCCAAGACGGGGAAGATGCAGTGGCCTCCGGTGCAGGCTCCGAGGCGGTTGTCTGGGGGTGCGGATTTGGGAAGCCTTCCGGCTCCAGCTGCTTCACCCATTAAGGAGAGGGAAGCGATGGTGCAGCAAAATGGAACGACGATGGAGAAGGCGTTTCCCATCTCAATGCAGGGTGAACGGTGGTGGTGTCTGCTCCATACGCCGAAGCCTCCGCTGGATCAGATATTACCATCATACATGAAAACTGGATGTATTGCTGCAAGGTAAAGCTTGTGTGCGCCTTATGGTCTGTTTGTTTACCGTCTGTCTGTCTGTGTGTCTGTCTGTGTGTCTGTCTGTCTATCTCTCTGTCTGTGTGTCTGTGTGTTTGTGTGTCTGTGTGTCTGTGTGTGTGTCTGTGTGTCTGTGTGTTTGTGTGTGTGTCTGTGTGTCTGTGTGTTTGTCTGTGTGTCTGTGTGTCTGTCTGTGTCTGTTTGTCTGAATGTTAAATCCCTAAGTCTGTCAATAGTATCTGCCCTGTGGTCTGGTCATTTGATTTGCGATTTTTCTCTCTGTCAGCAAGATTTTAAAACTCTTGGATATTTTGTCTAGGCGACGACGCTACCGACCGACGGCCATTCTCGATGGGAACTCCCAATGGAAGGAGTACACGGGGAAGCCAATGTGATATGGCGGAATGGATTGTGCAGCGCTGTAGCTCACTTCTGGATACTTTCTATTACTCTCTTTTGATACCCGTATGTACATTAACCCTGAGATTACTTCGCGTCCGGTGATAATTGCAGCTTCTGCTCGTGAGCTTTGTTCTTGTCCTGTTCAGAACTCTTTTTTCTTTCTTCTGCAAGTGCCAAAATGTCCGGTCCTCGGATTCGCCGCGTTTACAGTCATAGTCAAAATTGTGATTTTCATGGGAACGGGACGTACGTCAACAGTAATGCTCCGAAATAGACTAGGCTCTAACGACAGCGAGATACTCTGTCACGGCGAGTCATACTTTTGTCATGAAGATGAATCAAACATCGGCAAATCAATGCTTTCCTCAATCCGTCGCCTGCTCAACCCTTCGCCCGATTGGGCCATCAACAATTAGAGTAGTTAATTTGGTAAAAATAATTCAAGAGTCTTCTTCTCACTTGATGTAATTCCGTCTCAAACCCGAAGAAAGTTGAGAAATCTTTGCTGAAGGCAGTAGATGTGTGCATAACTATTTCCGACGGAAGTATAAACACGGTGCAGGGGAGTACAAGATCTTAATCCTTATTGGCAGCGTGGATGATAGGGAGGAACTTAACCACTAAACAGGAGCAGCGCCTTATACAGGCTTGTCGTTCCACATTCAAGATATCGTTGGACCACGCCCAACAAGTCCTCATATCCAATCATTACAGCTATTTGAAGCACTAGTACCTTACTTCGTTAGTATGTCTACCTACTTTATTAACCCTATCCTGCTGCGACAGCTAATTGCTTGTATGTAATTGTGATGTATGCGCTATTTACTATCTTTTCTATACCAGGCAAACGCTATGGGTTGAATCACTACTTGGGTTGAATCGGTCGGATGGCGGAGGGCGCCACGAGTGTAAATTGTAAACAACACTCATGCAGCGATACACACACCGCCTGCGGCGCCCTCCGCCACCCGACCGATTCAACCCAAGTAGTGATTCAACCCAAGTAGTGATTCAACCCAAGTAGTGATTCAACCCAAGTAGTGATTCAACCCAAGTAGTGATTCAACCCATAAGCGTTTGCTTGGTAGTTAACACTTTACTACATAATCATTTGTTCTATTAGTTTTAGGAGAGCATCTTTCTCTTTCCTTTTCTTCCAGTTTACCTCTCTACCTATCTCCACTTTCAGTCTAATAAACTTGTTAACTACCCCACTTCCGGTTGGTAGACCTAACAATATCGTTCCAAGGTATGACCAAATACAGCAGAGTGCGCACAGAGATCCGAGATAAAGGGCAACGAGCATTTCAACTAAGGGCGTGGCCCGATGAGACAAGTTAGAGAGTCTGCAATAGTTGCAACCAGATTTAGGGAACTGAATCTTTCCCATTTAAAAAACTCCATGTACATTCAAAAACGCCAAAAAATGACAGTTCCTCAGATTGAAGAACTTCCTCTGGCAGAAACGCAGCATTTTCCCTCCTCTACTCTGCAGTGCCAATAAGATGGTTAGTCAAACGCATGATGCACTCGAACGTACAGTACAAAACAAAGACTAGAAAGCGTATCGATCAAATGAAAAATGCGTCACCAAAGTATCGGAAGGCAATTGAAACGAAGAGGACTAGAAAATAGTCAGAGCTTTCTTCTCCTTATGCGTGTCCTTGGACTTTTGCAGGGAATCCTGCTGCGACCGCAGACCACTCAGTTCCTGCTCCGTAGTCTTGATGCGTTGGCTTATTGCTTTGGCAGCTGCCCGATCACTAGAACACAAGAAGGTCGAAGGTACACGGTACAAGAAGCTACAAGGTACAAGATGGTACAAGATACAAGAAGGTAGAAGGTACAAGGTAGAAGGTACAAGAAGATACAAGGTACAAGAAGGTACAAGAAGGTAGAAGGTAGAAGGTAGAAGGTAGAAGGTAGAAGGTACAAGAAGGTAGAAGGTACAAGAAGGCACAAGGTACAAGAAGGCACAAGGTACAAGGTACAAGAAGGTAGAAGGTACAAGGTACAAGAAGGTACAAGGTACAAGGTACAAGAGGGTACAAGGTACAAGGTACAAGAAGGTACAAGGTACAAGAAGGTCCAAGGTACACGGTACAAGAAGGTACAAGGTACAAGAAGGTCGAAGGTACACGGTACAAGAAGGTACAAGGTACAAGATGGTACAGGGTACGAGGTACAAGATGGTACAGGGTACGAGGTACAAGATGGTACAGGGTAAAGGGTACAAGGTACAAGGTACAAGGTACAAGGTACAAGAAGGAACCGATTTTGCGTATTAGAACCGGAAGTCGCGTAGACACATTTACCATCGTATATGAAATCGAAGGGATGATTCGGTGCGTCCGCACCAAAATCTCTTCATCGACACTAAAGCTCATTTTTTACAAGATCAGGGGACTCATTAATAAAAGGGACGAAGCACATTTCGGCTGATTTCGATCGAGACCAAATTGAATTTTGTTCATGAAAAGGGTCAAAACTTGTTAATCAAAATTCTTACTAAATAAACTGCAATTAATTTGTATATTTTAAAAAAATGGACAAAGAAGAGATTGTGGGTGTGAGAGTTGGAAATCATGCCGTGTCAGACTTACACAGAGGTGTTACGATTTAAAGACTTCCGTAGACGGTCGAGATCTCTCTCCAGGCCAGAAATTTTATCGTGAAGCTTGAGTGCCTGAAACGAGGTGACGTTCAAATTAAACCATTTTACTTCTTACTGGCTGTCCCAAATTGCACACGTCGTTTGGGCATACCTCGATGTTAAGTGCTTTGCATGGATCCTTCGACACGGACGGCGCTGAAGTTGATGCCGTAGGCGCTGGAGACGACGGATTCGCGGGTGTGCGGTGAAGCTTGTTTGGATTCCGCAGTTTGCCATTCAGAAAATCGAAAACGGATTTCTTTCCCGGCATGCTGGGGTTGTTTGATGCTGAGATATCTACGTGGATCCTTCGTTTTGGTTTGCGGCCATTACGACGGTTGTCGCCCACCGCCGGTAACTTTGTGCCTTCTTTAAGCGCCATGCAGTAGTCCAAGGAACGGCCTGCCAGACATAAGCAGTTATAGACAGACACACAGATAGACAGACGGACAGACAGACAGACAGACAGACAATTAGACAGACAGGCAGACAGGCAGACAGACAGACAGACAGACAGACAGACAGACAGACAGACAGTTAGACAGTTAGGTAGACAGACAGACAGACATACAGCTGGCTGACAGTCAGTCAGACATGGGCAGAGACAATCACAGACACAAAAAGAGTCGAAGAGATAGGAACAGACGAGATACACATGAACTCAAGACCAAAGCACAACGGCAGATACCGAAAAACCGACATTGAAAACATGACAGAGAGATTTCAGGCGAGCGCGTACCTTTCGGCAAGACATGAGCAGGCACCGGTTCGGTTCGTCCACCGGGTCGAATTCCCAGACCTTGTCTGAAAAGTGAGTCCCATATTTAGTGCCACTCAGTTCCGACATTCAAAACCGATGTGACATCTTACCCCGTGACGAAGCCCATTTTCGCCATCAATTTCGAACCGACTCCCTACAATAAACATAAAAAACAATTCACCCAGTCAATAAATCGTCATGCTAGGTAAAAATTTCAGACCAACTGCAGCACGTACTTTCGTGTGGGTCTCCCAGCCGGCGAACCCGTGAGACACCTGCGCAACCGGCACATCCCACGCGGCATGCGGTCTGAATTCGTCCTCGTCGCTCGCGACCTTCCCCGCATCCTCATCTTCCGGCACCGCGTCATCCTCTCCTGGGTCATCATCCATATTGTCAGCTGGAAAGAAAGTCGGGTCATACTTGAACAATCAACCAATCAACCGGCGGAGCTCCGGAGCAATCGGAGCTGAGTTGATTGGTTGATTGATTGAATGGTTGGTTAATTGATTGATTGGTTGATTGATTGAATGGTTGGTTGATTGTTACCCCTGCCCCGCCCCTTTTGCTCATTTCCGGGACCCCTTCGTTGGATTGAATTCTGTCGCTTACTGTACATACTGTTATTTGAATCGGGGACGATTTGGTCAATTTTTACTGTTTTTACAGCTGTCTGGCCTGCTAACCGGACAGTCACTTCCGGTGTGGTGTCCGCATCTGAGGAGGGTGAACTCATGCCGGCGACAGTGCCGTGCTCCCAGATTCCCTCGTCGTTCACGCAGAGACACGTCGATCCCACGGTTAATGAACTGAAAACACAGTAATCAATTAGGGTTCATCTATTTAAATCAACGATTTTGCTTTCATCGCACAAAAATACACTTTTTGTATTTTATAATTATGTCAAATATAAATTCTCCCTTTGAACAAGCTAAATGTCTCGGAGAGAGTATGCGATAGAACAACTCCTATACTTTTTGATCGGGTTAAAAAATTCATAAATTAAACTAATTATTCAGCTAACAAGTACCGCTTATTCAATATAAACTAATTAATTATTTATTTATTTAATAATTGATTAAATATAATTGACAAAGTTACAGTTTTCCCTTCACGAATAAAAAACCCTCTCCTCGCCTATTCAAATAATAAATTCTGGGTAAATAAAAACATAAACTAAAACCACTATTGATTAGCATCATCAATCGATCAATCAACGCATCAAGCCTTCGTAGAACGAAAAACATTTAATCAAACTCACAGATCAATCAATCAATCAATCAATCGAGCAATCATGCAATCAATCAAGCAGTCAATCAATCAAGCAATCAAGCACACATCCCAAGCGTGAAAAAACTAACCTGAACTCCGGCGCCTGATACGGCAGCAGCTGCGACAGCGCATACACCTCGCCATGCGAAAAATGGCACTGCTCGGCGGTGAAACGGCATTTCCCACCCAAAAAGTACTCGCACGAGAGCATGCGGCGATGGGTCGGCTGCAGGAAGAGCACTCTCACGTGGACTTCCTCGACGGCCTGGGAAACGGGCGTTGACTCCACCGACTGCACCATGGCGTTGCAGTGGCGCAACTGGCCCCAGCTGTGCTGCAACGGAACACGGCATTGCAGATGCAGCAGCGATGCGTGAAGATCAGCTTCCAAGGCGGACAGATCGGCGTGGGAGACGGAAAGAGTCGGCTCACTTCCGGTCACATCATCAGACAAAAATTCTGACGATTCATTCCCGGTAATTTCCGCTCCATTTTGTAAAACTTCAATGGGGGAGGTTTCATTCTGTTCTAGAAAAATACAAAACGTAAAATATAGACGCGTATTTGTAGGTGAAAAAAACGGTAATTGACGAACGGTCTATCAATCAATCAATCAATCAATCGAACAATCAATCGAACAATCAATCTGTCAATCAATCAATCAATCAATCAATCAATCAATCGATCAATCGATCAATCAATCAATCAATCTATCAATCAAGCACAGAAAAGGTCGGTCTACTGCCGCGGAAATTGTCTAGCGAAAATTATCTTTGTTTATTTCCACTACATTTTGTGGGCACTCGGTGAGCGAGGATCAATTCTCTTTAAAAACAAAACGCACATGCATGCGTGCGTATTTGTAGATGAAAACAGGAACGGAAATGGACGAGCGATAATACAGGCTTATCAATCAACCAACGTGATAAATCAATCAATCGACGTGATAAATCAATCAATCAACGGGATGAATTGAATTACGTGCTAAACGCAAAGTGCGCGAAAGCTCGCCATTCAATCAATCAATCCGTGGACCATCATTTGACAAACAAACCTTCCAGAGAGATAAGTTCATTCAGTGATTCGAGGAGCTCGAGGAGACTGGCATCAGCATTGCCGGGGTCACTCGAGATTACGGACTGTATATGGTCGCGCTACAAACAAATCATACGGAAAATTGTGTATTAACTACGGAAAATGCATTTGTAAGTGGAGTGCAAATGTCAGCAGCATTAGAAAATACAATTCTGACCGTCACGCATTATTACTTGTTCTTTCCAAAGGCTCAAGCATGCTTCAGGATCAGCCATTCTTAATCAGATCAGCAGAGAAAATTGCGGGACAGAAAAAAGAATGTAAAAAGCAAAACGAGAAATGGAATGAAGGTCCAAATGTATTCCGATTCCATGAAATTCCACGTTCGAAAAACAGGAGTCGATGTGGAATGGAACGTGGAATTCCAGGGGTCGATATGGAATGGAACGTGGAATTCCAGGGGTCGATGTGGAATGGAACGTGGAATTCCAGGAGTCGATGTGGAATGGAACGTGGAATTCCAGGGGTCGATTTGGAATGGAACGTGAAATTCCAGGAGTCGATGTGGAATGGAACGTGGAATTCCAGGAGTCGATGTGGAATGGAACGTGGAATTCCAGGGATTGCACCATGGGTTTTGCCTTGGGGGTAAAGGGGCGCTGGACAGGGTCATTCCTGCCCCGCCCCTTTTGCCCATTTCCGGGACCCTCCGTTAGATTAAACTCTGTCGCTTACTGTCTCCTTATAATATGATACACCCCACTACTTGGCAAGAATATAACCTGAAATTTGCACCCGAAACAGTGGAAGGGCTAGCTGAAGATATAATGGATTTCTCAAGAAGACACGGACGTTTCTCTCTCTCCGTAGCGCAAGAGAAGAAACGGTTCCCGTCACCGGATTCGGGAATGCTTTTGAGACAAATTTTGCCACGTCCACACGCGCAGAGTGAATATTAAAGAACAAATGTAAACTCCAATTTCTTTCTATATTTATGGGCTATAAAATGTGTGCTCATAGGTGGATCCTAAAACTCGTCGCGGCTTTGCTGTGCAATATTTTGTGATCTCCGATGAAAATTGTTCGTGGTCCAGCACAACTCGGAATATTATTATTTTATTCGCGTGAAACGCCAACAAATCGCTCTTGCGCTCCATGCTTCATCTTATAAAAAGAAATGTGAAACAGCTATTAAGACGTGATATTGGGCTACCTTGAGCCACAAACTCAGCTCGATCACATCGTTGGTTTTTTATCAAGCCTCCAATCTTAATGCCTTTTTAAATGTGCTTAAATCGTGATTAATTTGTTGGTAGCAAATGAGGGTGTGACGTGGGCCATTACACGTGTGACGTTTGTCTCAAAAGCATTCCCGAACCCGGTATGTACTTTCATGTATTTTAACCTTTTTTTTAGATCATCAGACCGAACATGTTCCGAACAACTGTGTTCTATGTTCGACCGAGTTCTCCGACGACTCGGTTAGCGCCAAGAATGTAGATGACGTGGACGAAGGAGGGAGCGTCTTACATTCAGACTGAGTGTACTGAGTGTACCATTTGATGCAGACGCGTGATAATCTGCGGCGATTCAATTCTGTAAAAGTGTCAGAATAACTTCTCAACTTCTGCTTTCATCGCAATTCACCGAGAACGAAACGACACGTCGCAGTAGATGGTTAATTGCATTTAAAATGGATAAAAACGAGAGGAGCTACACATGCGCTGTGGAAATGTGGATAAAGTTAATCGAATTCTGCAATAAAGCGGTAGTGGACATCATCATCAACAGGGGAAAAAGGTTGAACAATGCGGGAGAGAGAAAAACAAACAGAAACCAAACTCCATATCACAACCAAAAAAACACTAACAACATCGTCTTAAAATTTCCATTCACAAGTAGAAAGCGCAAGACGCCACCAAAACAAAATTCCAGTCAAGCCAAACCATTTGACATCTTCTACAAAGTCTGTACGACGTAGTCAGCCGGCTGAAGGGAGCGAATCTTGAAGAAACCATCAGCGCCGCAGCTGAAGAGTCGGTTGTTAGAGTCCACATCTAACTGCATCACACCGTTGGAGGAGTTCCGGAAGAAGGTCTGCTTCTTGTGTTCTTCCGGTAAGGACAGGAGGAGGTTGTGAATAGATAAGCCCCAGACTTTGACGTCGCCCTCCGCAGAACCAGTCACAAAGTACTCCTCCGTGGGGTCAAGAGCGATGGCACGGATGGCGGAATCGTGTGCCTGGAACTTATGCCTGGAAAAGAAGAAACATCTTCCAGGAGGGTGACTAGAATACAAACAGACAGACAGAAAAACAGACAGGCAGACAAGCAGACAAGCAGACAGACAGACAGACAGACAGACAGACAAACAGACAAACAGACAGGCAGACAAGAATACAGACAGACAGACAGACAGACAGACAGACAAACAGACAAACAGACAGGCAGACAGGCAGAGAGACAGACAGACAGGCAGATAGATGGACAGACACAGACAAATAAAAAATGAGACCATACCTGAGCTGCCTCTGTCGGATATCAAACAGACAGACATCCCCTTTCTTCCCGCAAGTGATGAGCAAGTTATGCTGTGCCGCGTAAACCAAAGCCGACGATCCGGTGTCATGACAGACAAACGACGCCACCATTGACTTCTTCGGCGGCAGCAGCGTGTCCCATATCGCTACATTCCGACTCTCGGACGCATGACCGGCCGTCGCGATCACACTGGATGAGCCGAGGAAGGTGAAAGCCGAGCAGGTCTTATTGTGACATTGCAGCGAGAAGTAGGGTGCAGCGTTGTTGGAGCAGGTTCCCAGTTGCCAGAAGCTGACGAGACCGTCCGCGTCACCGGCCGCGAATTTGTTGCCCTGACTGCTAAACTCGAGATGGTTAATTTTGGCCATGTTGGCGGAGGCCTTGACGGCCGTCAGTTCCTTCGGGTGGCCGAATTCCCACAGGCGAATAATGCCGTCGGCAGAGCCACTGACGTAGTATGGCAGCATTGGATGGGGGCAAAGTCGACGGACCTCTTTACAAGGCCGCTTGAAAGTCTGTGAAAAAATTCTTTTCAGTCAGACATATCTACACAGCGAATGTCTACAAATATGTCTGTCTGTCCCTTTGTCTGTCTGTCTGTCTGCCTGCCTGTCTGTCTGTCCGCTTGTATGCTAATAAGTATGTCTGAAAGATAATCAGTCTGCCTATATGACTGTGTCTCACTGGCGACTGCATAACTGACTGTCGCTATGCACATCTAGAAGGGTTGACATCCAGGCAAGACCACCACCACAGAAGCGCCGCCACCAACCTTTTTCATCATATAGCTACTGCGGCCCACCACGTAATTGGCAAAATGTGGGTTGGAAAAGCCCGGCATATTAAAGCCCTTCAGCTGTACCCGATAGGAAAGGGGAAAGAAAGACAGGGAAACTGGTTACAAATAGCCCACCACCAAAGATCCCAAGGCCACATCAGAAAGCATGCAAGGTATTTTCATCGTTTATGGCCTAGAGAATGCAGAGCACTTACCACGTAAGCGCCACGACTGGACACTTGATAGTGCGACAGCATCTGAGAAGAAGCCGCACTGCGGGAAACGTTGTCGGTGGGTGGTTGGTCGGAGGGAGTTTGAAGCACCAGAAACTCCGGATCTGCTTTTTCGACCGCAGCCTAAAAAAATAACGTGAAAATAACTGTCTGTCTGTCTGTCCGTTTGTCCATTTATTGTCTGTCTGCCTGTCTGTCTGTTTGTCTGTCTGTCTGTCTGTCTGTCTGTTTGTCTGTCCATCTATCTGTATGTCTGTTTGTCTGTCTGTCTACCTGGATGTTTACTAGTCTGTATCCATGTCTAATACCTGGTTCTTCATTGTCAACAGTCCAAACTCCCCCTCGTCCTGCAGCCACTCTTCCGGATGCAGCAACGACGAAATATTAATCTCTGTAATGTCGCGCGCCGTGCTTAAGACAATCATCCGCGGATTCGCCCGATTAACCGCGAATGCCGTCACGATGTCCTGATCCTTATGGACGATTCTAATAGCGTCACGTGCCATCTTAGGTGTGTCTTCCGCCGCGGTCAATTCGGCAATAGTGTCGAGAGAGGGAAGATCCGCCCGGCGACGCTTGAACATAAACTTGACAAAGGTTTCCTGGAGGTAATCTTGATGAATGAGATACGTCCAGAGACGTTTGATGGGGAGGGCGGAGGGCTTGTCTGTCTGGAAGGGGGTGTTGTCCGGGTCGAGGAGGACGGCGTATGGGCTTTTCTTGCTTTGGGGCGCTTCCCCGGAGTAGGTGCGCGGAATGTAATGTTCTGGTGCGGCACCAAAGTCATCCAAAGAGTGAACGGCGGAGTCTGAAATTGAAAAATTTATGAGGACTGTCGCAGGCAGACAAACAAACATAAAGAAGCCATACAGACCAACAGACATACAAACATATTAACAGGCAGGCAGACATACACGCAGACAGACAGCCAGGCATGCATGCATGCATGCAGACAAACAAACAGACAGGCATACAAATCGACAGACAGACAGACCCACGAACTAACAAACAAAAACATATAAATAGACAGTTAGAGTGACTGAATGACAGACAGATATACAGATAGGCAGACATACAGGCAGACATACAGACTGACAGACAGATAACCAGAACGGCAGACAGAAAGACAGACAGACAGACCGACAGAGACACAGAAACACACTCAGAGAGACAGTCAGGCAAGCAGGCAGACAAACTTACTTTGCCACTTTTCGAGCACTCTCATAGTCAAATGCAGAGCGGGCGAGATGACCGGTAGATCCTGCTGGTCCACCGATACGGTTGTCAGTACCTGCTGGACCACCCGGGTCGCGGCCTTGACAATCACTAGCCGCAATATAGCCCAGCTATATGAATTCGGATCGAGATGTTCGTTGTCAAATCGCCTCGTCACCGCATCGTCCATCTCGGAATCGCTGACATGGTCCGGCTCCTCATCGTCTGACTGCGAGTCGTTGGAATCGTAATCGGCAAACGGAGGATCGGCAAAGGTGTCGACGAGCGGCTTGTTCAGTACACAGCTGACGATGCTGCTCTCGGGAGGAACAAAGACCTCCTGAAACATGTTGGCACCCATTTGTGGATCCGGTGCGAAGGTCACCGGGGTGGAGACTTTGGTGCCGGGGGTGGAGGGACTTTTTCCGGGCGCGTGACCGAGCACCTTGGCGTTGAGGAGATTACGGTGCTTTGCGGCCTCAGAATTGGGCTGAGATATGCTCGAAGCATCTGAAATGGATTATGAAAGGGTAGTCAACAGCTTGCCAAAATGCAAACGACCAAACAGACAGAGTCAGGCAGGCAGGGAGGCAGACAGGCAGACAGGCAGACATAAAAACAGACAGAAAGCAAGCAGGCAGGCAGGCAGGCAGGCAGGCAGGTAGACGGATAGATAGATATAGACAGATATAGACATGGAGACACAGACAGACAGACAGACAGACAGACAACTCATACAACTACATACCCGATCGCTTCCGTTCTACACTCGCCGTCCGCACAACCTTCTTTGCGCCGCCCCCAAAGACGTTCGACCAGGTCTTCACGTTGAAATTAATCCCTACCAGCCGGTACAGCAGGTTGACATCCCGCAATGCTAACCCCGTCGTCAACAGCGACATATAGACAGCAATGAAAGCCTCCATCAGCAGCACATAGAGACGGGGAGCATTCTCATCGCGCTCTCGCGCCAACAGCGCTCGTAGAGACTGCACCCCGGGCCACTTGCTTGGCTGGGTGGTGGGAATAAGGCGATGATCCGTCGTGGAGGTCATACGGCGTTTCCGCTGCTGCATGGTGAAGATGTAGCCGCCAGAGTTGAGGAGCGTCGCGGCGAAGCCTTCCAACACTGCGGAAGGATTTTGTTGGACATTCCGAACCTGCGGAGAGATATCTTGATTAGGTAACTTGTCCTTAAAGTGAAATACAATTTGAATTTCCAATTTTTCGAATCTACTTCGGACTAATCTGAAACAAAAGCAGCTGTTGCTGTCGATATATGCTACAGAGCAGTACCTGGGAGGAGTCGCTATCGCAAAGCGATTGGTAGACGCAAGCCGACAAGGCCAGGGCAATGTCGCGCAGGATGTAGATCGGACCGATGGGCTCGCCGTGTGAAGGTGGCCCACGGCGTTCGGCCACGGTACGGAGCAGGTCCTGTGACATGTTTGAGACAAAGTTCACCGGGTCGCTGGAGATGGTCATCGGGCCTGGCAATCAAGCAAAATGGGATTTGAAAAAACCATTCCAGAAGACAAGCATCAACCATTCAGAAAATTAGACAGACAAGTAGAGAATCACTCTATTATTCAGACAGCCAAGACGGCAGTAATTCAGACAACTAAACAAACAATCAGGCACATGCACAAGGGATAAAAACAGGCAGGCAGACAGACAGACAGACAAGCAATCAGGCAGGCAGGCAGACAGACAAACAGGCAAGCAGACAGACAGACAGACAGGCAATCAGGCAGGCAATCAGGCAGGCAGACAGGCAGACAGGCCCAGACAGACAGATGGTCAATAAAATTATCATTTAGACGATCAAGCGAGCAAGGCACGATTCATTTAGACAAGAAATACACAAACCTACCGGTCAAGAACGCCGAAAGCAGCGGGAGAGTTGTAAGGAAGGGCAATGGCGTGAGAAGCTGCTGCTGCTGTTGAACCGAACCTTGGTACAGTTCGTGCGCCAACAACGTCAGTTCCATGTAAACCGACGCCAGGCCTCCTCCATTGCCCCCGTAGATTTGGCAGTAGTGAATCAGCGATCGCAAGAGCTGCTGGTTTGCTTTTAGCCAGGTTTTCCTCCGTGTCACACGCTGAAGGCGCGCGTCAAAATCCATCTTATCGGCAAGCATCACCTGCAAATGGACATCCCCATTCTTAAAAGTCATAAAGACTGTTTGTATTATATGGTATTCTGAACTCTGTCTGTCTGTCTGTCTGTCTGTCTGTCTGTCTGTCTGTGTGCCTGTGTGCCTGTGTGTTTGCCTGTGTGTCTGCCTGTGTGTCTGTGTGTGTGTCTGTGCGTGTGTGTGTGTGTGTGTGTGTGTGTGTGTGTGTCTGTGTGTGTGTCTGTGTCTGTTTGTGTGTTTGTCTGTGTCTGTCTGTGTCTGTTTGTCTGTCTGTCTGTTTGTTTGTCTGTCTGTCTGTCTGTCTGTCTGTCTGTCTGTGTGCCTGTGTGCCTGTGTGTCTGCCTGTGTGTCTGTGTGTCTGTGTGTCTGTCTGTCTCCATGCCTCTTTGTCTGCTTACCTCGTGGAGGGACGGTTTCTCCTCCTGATAAGACATAACGCGTTCATCCACTTCTTCATTCATCGCCTTGACTTGCTGGAGTTTCCGTGACAGCGCAGTGCCGCTCTTATAGCATAGCAGCTTCAAGATCTCAACCTCTTTCTCCAACCACATGTAGAGGATGAAACGAAGCTGGCCGCCGTCCGTTTCGATGCCGGTCGCCAGTGTGCTGAGTTCTTCCATCAGGATTTTCAACCCGGCAATAAACTTCAATTGTTGCGCCATTATGTCCGTCCGCTTTGAGAGATCTTGCACGGTACTAGACAGAACACTGGACCGACGGGATGCCGGCGCGGACTTCTTCTCAGGCAATCCGAATTCTCTGCAACAAAACGTTTACTGGAAATGAAGAGAGAATAGCCACACAAACAGACAGACATGCCGGAATAGTCAGACATCCAGGCAGATGACAGACAAACAAATCATCAGTAAGCCAGACAGACAGAACTAAAGATATACAGTCAGACAGTCAGACAATCAGACAGACAGACATACAAACAGATAGACAGACATACAGTTAGGCAAACAGACAAATAGACAAAGAGGCAAACAGGCAGGCAAACAGGCAGACAAACAGGCAAACAGACAGACAGACAGACAGACAGCAGACAGACAGACAGACAGACATATCCACTTACTTGACTGATCCTGTCTCACTACAATCCTCCTCCTCTTCGTCGTCCCACTTAATCTCGAACTTGTCCTCTTTGACCGTGAGAACCGGCGCACTCCAGTCCACCGCTTCCACCTCTAATAGCGGAGGCGCCCTGACTGGTGTCCCCACACTTTCCAACCCGTTGACTCCTTTCACGGCCACGGACAGGTCTGGCACGTCGTCGTAGAAAAACTCCGGCAACTTGCACAGCACCTCCAGCGCGAGCTGCGGACAGCCGGCACGGAAGTAAACGTGGGCGGTCTTGAAGAAGAGTCGCCGCTCCACCGACGAGATGCAGTCCTTCTTCTGTGCTTTAGTGCTGGCCTGTACCTAAAGCGGTGTACGGCACGGGCATTAGGCATTGAAAAACGGGCAATTCAATTTAAAATGTCGCTATATTTATAAAAACGAGGAAGCACATTCGCAATCGTAATTGGAAATTCTAGAATAAATGGACCGAAAAAATACATTATTCATTTCAGAGACATTTGTTTACAGCATTTCTTCTTAATGGAAACACGGCTCAAGTTATACAATTACGTCATTTAGGCAAGTTAACCAGAAACATAAAAATAAAGAAATAAAAACTAATTCAAATCGCAATATTTATGTTAAATATTACTCTATTTACACTTAAGACTGGATTAATTAACATAAGCAAAGATCGGAGCGGCCATAAAGTATCTTCATTATGCACGTACTTCACTTCTAATGGTTACATTCACCAATACTAACCTGACGCACGACAATTGGATGGTTTCGGAGGTAGTCGTAGAAGTTGAAGATGGAAGGCTTAGCCGCGGAACCCAGTTCACGGTCGTCCTCGAGGAGAGTCTGAAGGGCGGCGTTATAATCGCGCAACAGCCAGTGGGCCATGCTCTTTTGGAAGGGGTCTTGGGAGGCCAAAAGGCTGTGGTCATCGGAGCCTTGAATATCGTCGTGGATCGAGTCAATCACATAATCCTAGGAAAGAAAATAGTTAATCTTGTCTCACTGTCTACGTGTCTCTTTGTCTCTGTCTGTCTGGCTGTCTGTCTGTCTGTCTGTCTGTCTGTCTGGCTGGCTGTCTGTCTGTCTGTCTGTCTGTCTGTCTGTCTGTCTATTTGTACGTCTGTTTGTCTGTTTGTTTGTCTGCCTGTCCGCAAGCGTGCCAGTCTGTCTATCTGTTTGTCTTTTTTTGAAATGTGTGACCCGTTTCAGCAGTCTTGACCAACCTGAAGAACTCTCGTCTGGTTCTCGCTGACTGTGCCGAACTCATCGCCCTCATACAGCCGCACCACCGTCAACGCCAGCTGCACATCATTCAGCTTGGTCATGATGATGTCGACGGCGTCTTTGACGGCACCGCCTAGCAAGAAGAAGGCGGCCGCGTGTTCAAACCGTTGTTTGCCCAACAGTGCGAAGGCGTTCTTCAGTGCAGCCTTGCGCCAGCGATCCTCCTTGAAGTCGTTGGAGAAGAAATCGATCATCCTCTGGTCGGCAACCAGTTTGAACAGGGCGGCCAGCACTTTCTTCCGCTTCAGCGCCAAGTAGAAGAGTGCCGCGTCTAATGGATTTTGCGATGCCTACAAAGACAAATAGACCGCGTCAGAATACGTTAGCAGGAAACATCTGTACGAATCAGTGACCAGACTAATAGAGAGAAATAAACACCCATACAGGCAGATATCACAAAGATCGATCGACTGACAGACTAGACAAACACACAAATAGACAAACCGATAAACATACATATAGACAAGCAGGCAAACAGATAGAAAGATAAAAGTGCAGTCTTACAGACAGACAGACAGACAGACAGACAGACAGACAGACAGATAGACACAGACAGACAGACAGGCAGACAGACAGACAGACAGGCAGACAGACAGACAAACAGACAGATAGACACAAACAGACAGGCAGACAGAGAGACAGAGAGACAGACAAACAAACAGACAGACAGACAGGCAAACAGACAGACAACCCACCTGAAAGGCATTCTTGGCCATCTTTTCAACCACTGTCTTCAACAGCGCATTACTCTTTAACCACCATCCGACACCGAGTTCCTTAAAGTCCGACCACTTGAGGTCCCCAGGCACGATGTGTGAAACCGCCGCAAGCAGTTCCTGTTGATTCTCCGAATGGAAGGCCCACGCGATATAACTCGTCTCAATGCCTTGTTTCTGCAGCTTTGCTCGTTGGTGGTGCGGAACACAGCGCATCAGATAGACATGCTGTCGGACCGCCAGCAGATATCGTAGTCCGCAAGGGTCGACGTTCTCGGCAGTGGCCCGAGAATCCTGAGCCCCTTCCTCCTGTCAAAGAAAAACATACATCAACTTTGGAACAAAATCTAGAAAATTCAGAGAAAACAATAAATTTCAGAAACAAACCAGACAGACAGACAGACAGACAGACAGACAGAGATAAACATACGGACAGATAACCGAAGGAAGACTCAGTTCAGGCATACCTGGTCTTGTTCAATGGTCAGTTTTCCACTGCAATTGGCGACGGTATCCGCCAAGGCCAGCAGGTGCATCTGGTCCAGGCTTGACAAACCCGGCAGATGCATGTGTGTGAGGTAGTGCACCAGGTGTGTAGCGTCGTGCGGCACGAAAGCGTACATGTCTACCGGTTCGTGACGAGCTTTACGACGTTTTTTGGCCTGTTCCTCTTCGTCGTCCGCGTCAAGGAGGTCGTCGAGGGATTGGTCGGTTTCATCGTTGGTCGTACTGAAGAGCGCGTCGTAGTTCTCTTCCGCATCACCTCGTTTGCCTGAAAGATAATTAATCTTAACGTCTGGATACTGAAATTTCTGTACTACCTCTATGTTTCTCTATTTGTTTGTTTGTTTGTTTGTTTGTCTGACCGACTGACTGACTGACTGACTGTCTGTCTGTCTGTCTGTCTGTCTGTCTGGCAGTCAGTCTGCCTGTCTGTCTGTCTGTCTGTCTGTCTGTCTGTCTGTCTGTCTGGCAGTCAGTCTGCCTGCTGGCGTGTCTGCTTGATGTCTTCACGTACCCGTATAATTGTCTGCCTCCAGCAGCGCAAACAACGGCAACGGCGGGATCGAGTCAATTTCAATGTAATCCAACGGCTGGAACTCATCTGTCGTATTCTGCTGTCCGAGCGGCTGCTCCCTCGCATTTGTGGGCGACAAGCCGACAATCGACTTCCGCCGATTGTTCTGCAACGACAACTGCCGAGACAAACTAGACCGCTCTCCATCCTCCATGTTATCCCCGTAAGGATCCGTGTTGTTCGTTGGCACCGCACTCCGAATGCAACGCAACAGATGCGCCAAGATCGCTTGCACGCGACGAAGCCGTCCGAAATTGAGCAGTTCCGTAAGCTGTTTTGGATGGTATTGCGGCAGTACTGGTGAAGCAATTCGAGCCGCTTCAAAAAGACCTGAAAACAATAAAAACTTTGGCATCTTAAACAGGCAGACATACACAAAAACAAATAAGCAAACAGGCAGACAGACAGACAGACAGACAGACAGACAGACAGATAGACAGACAGACAGACAGACAAACAGACAGACAGACAAACAAACAGACAAACATACAAACATACAGACAATCAGACAGACAGACAAACGGACAGACAGACAGACAGACAGACCTCTATCGACAATGATGTCTTTTTCAGGCACATTCTTCCCGGTCTGACTAATCTGCGCCAAAGTCTTCTTGTTCTTCAGTTTCTTCAACTGATCCGACGACATGAGAGACGGCATGGTCCTGGTGACTTTCATCCGGCTCGGGGACGCGCCCATCCGCACGAGGTTGTAGTCAGACAAGTCCCGAGCGTCCATCGCAGCGGCAGTGGCCACGGCACCTTCAATAAGATCCTCCGTGGTCTTCTTCCACTGCGAGTAGACGTACATTTCATTGTCCATCCCAAGGACGAGCAGGCCGGTGCGAACCCAGGTCAACTGGTTCGGGATCATCGGGGCGCCGTCCTGACTGTCCAGCATGATCATGCGCAACCTCATCCACCTAAAAACAAAACATAATCTAGTAAAATCTCCCGATTTAAACAACCAAAAATATCCATAAAAAATTAGAAGTTTATTCGAGTGAAATTAAACCTATAGGTACGATTGAAATCTAAACTTTTATTCAAACCAAAATGATCGACCAATCATTCAATCAACCATGGACCTGTATACGCCCTTGTTAACAAGGACGACCAATCATTCAATCAACCACTGACCTGTATACGCCCTCGTCAACATGGCCAATCATTCAATCAACCACAACCCTGTATACGCCCTTGTTAAAAAGGGTGACCAATCATTCAATCAACCACTGACCTGTATACACCCTTGTTAACAGGGCCAATCATTCAATCAACCACAACCCTGTATATGCCCTCGTCAACAGGGCCAATCATTCAATCAACCACTGACCTGTATACGCCCTCGTCAACAGGGCCAATCATTCAATCAACCACTGACCTGTATACGCCCTTGTTAACAAGGGCGACCAATCATTCAATCAACCACTGACCTGTATACGCCCTTGTTAACGGGGGCAGCAAAGCTGCTGGCCTGCCGCAGCAACGGCCGCTTGGTGGTGGTCGTCTCAAGTGCCAGCGCTTTCATGTTCTCCTGAGCAATGTCGTTGCTCACTGCCGCGAACACCATAATCTGTGGGCCCAGCCCGATAGTCAGCACGTGCGAGCCGTCCTCAGTGGAGACCCAGTCAAGCGTGACTGACTGTCGCGCCTTCCTTCCACCCGGGTTGTCCGTGCAGACACGCCGGAAGTTGGACACCGACGACACACTCGGGAGGAAGTTCTCATGACCTGAGGAGAACGGACACGCATTGGAAGATTTTGAGATAAATAAATACTTGATTATCTTTGCGGTGAATTCAACCATAATTGCCTTTCACATGTGTATAAGGTGAGAAACATTAGTGTCGTGTCTTACCTGACAGGAATCTCGACAGATTTTCCACACTCTTCTTCTCGCGACGGAAGGCCAGGAATGACTCCTCCGTGTCGGGGAGGGGCGAGGCGGTCTGTGCGAAATGGACACCGCGGACGGCGATCTTGTCCTCCTGCACCCACTCGGAACCGCCCGTGGACTCGCACTCAAAGATGGCCACAGTCATGGTGTATTGGGGAGAGTCCTCGCGCTCTTGGCGGATGTGGTCGACGCTGGCTTTGTAGGCACACGCCACGCGGGCACTGTACGCGCAACTCAGTCCTGCAAAAAATATCAGAAAACATAACATCACATACAGGCAGGCAGGCATACGTGACTACCGCACGGTAAAAAAGACAGACAGCCAGACAGCCAGACAGACAGAGAGACAGCCAGACAAACAGACAAACAGACAGACAGCCAGACAGGCTTCTATTCAGACAAGCTATATAGACAAGCCTGAAAGACAGAGACACTGACAGGCAAACAGGCAAACAGACTGACGAAAGACAGGCTCACACGAAGAGTATATGCATGCTTGCAGACGGACAGACAGACAAACAGAGTGCCAGATAGGCTGACTGACAGACAGATAGACCCACAAACAGACAGGTCCATGATCACTCGTACCCAGAATCCTGCCAGGTACTGTCAGACAACTCGAATGACCCAACATCATCTTCCACTCCTCCCAGAAGTACGATTTGGTTTTCACGGTCACGCCCTCCTCAATATGGCACCGCCAAAACCGCACCGTCCCATCCGAACAGGACGTCGCAATCAGGTAAGGCGCATAACAGGCCGGATAGATGGCAGACGAGCTCAAATGGCCCGCCGCCGGGGTGGCATGCACCACCTCAATGCCGTCAGGTAGCGGCAATGGTTGACAGCAAACCTGTCCATGATGAGCAATAAACTTAAACACTTAAACTTGACAGAAGCAGTAAACAAGAAAGTTAATTAAGCCTTTAAAAATAAGTCTAAATTAGATTTCTCGTTCTACTTTTAATTTTCATTCAATTAAAACAATTCAGGAGTTTTTAGTTTGATTGCAAGAAAACTAACCGACTAACAAAATCTCAGCTAGATTTTTAGAAAATTAGTTGGTCTTACCTTCGCCGTGTTAATCCGCAGATTGGAGGGGGACAACTTGGAACCGGGCGTTTTCTGTCCCTCCAAAAGGCCGTTTTCAAAGTTCTCCAGGTCGTCATCCTCGCCGCCGGAGAGACCTCCGCCACTGGTACGGGAGATGTTATCGACGTTGTCCTGATTTTGCTTCGAACTGATACTGATGGACCACATGTGGATAAGGGAGCCTCCCTTCGAGCCCTTCTCAATGACGGTCAGGTAGAAGTTCTCCTCGAAGACCGTGAGGCTGGTCAGGTCGACGACGGCTTCGAGTTGTGTGACGCCGCCGCGTTGCGGCAAGTCCACGGCGGAGGGTCTCCCTCGGAGAATGTGCTCATTGAAGATGTGCAGGAATTGAGTGTTGTGCCAATCCTGCCGGAAACAAATGGTCATTTTGTCAGTCAACCAATCAATCAATCAACTGATAACCCTAAACTCAATTCAACAAAACAAAGGACACAAAATAATTCCATATCACTTGTTTATTCAGTAATTAGAAATAAGAGTAATTTTAGATTAAGTGACAGAATGAGTCATAAAACTATTTTTATTCAATAAAATTAATCAGACAAAATAGTGAAAAACATATCAAGTGGTGGTATTACATTTCTCGCGTCGGTGATGTGATCTAAGGCCAGTATGCATCCCGGATGGGCGCTCGACTGCAGGCTGACGATGTTGAAGTCGTCCAAGTTGGCGCCGGTATCACTTCGTCCGCCTATCGAAGAAGCTGTGCTCACGGTCGACTCGCTATGAGGCTGCAATTAAAACTTGGGTAAGGGAACAGAGAGAGACTACCACATACAAGCAGAGAGGTAGATAGAGGCAGACAGGAAGAGACACATACAGGCAGACAGGTAGGCAGACAGGCAGGGCAGGCCGACAGAGAGACAGAGAGACAGACAAACAGAGAGACAGAGAGACAGACAGACATGCAAGGCAGACAGGCAGGGCAGGCCGACAGACAGACAGACAGACAGACAGACAGAGAGCCATGTTCTTACTATACTAGGCTTCCGGAGGTTGCAGTACATCTCGGCCAACAGCATCTGCGCATCAATCACTGCCTGATAGATCCGCAGACTAACTCCGTCCGACGCCACAAAGCAGGCACTCGGTGTCTGGGACAGATTGCCCAACGTCCAGCAGGGCAACATTGTCGGAACCCATGCACAATTAGAGAAAGCGCTGAGCTCTCCAGAATTTATCCGGGCCAACTCTGTGATCCCACCTGACTTGCTCAGTGGTCCGACGGGATCAACTTTCCATAAGATCATCTCGCTACAGAATCCTTTGCCCAGGTTGAAATTGATGACTGCCTGGCTCATCTTCCGTTTGCTGGTGGGTGTTACGGGGAGCTTTTCTCCATCACCTATAAGATGGTACAAAAGTACACATAGTTAGTCGACTAATTGTCCGATATGTCTGTCTGCCCGTCTAGCTGGCTGCCTGCCTGGCTGCCTGGCTGCCTGTCTGTCTGCTCGTCTGCCCGTCTGCCCGTCTGGCTGTCTGTCTGACTGCCTGTGTATCTGTTTTCCCTCGGGCTGTCCGGTGGTCTGACTGTCTGTCTAATTGCCTGTCTTGTCTGTCTGTGCATACGATTGTCTCAATGTCTACTAGTCTACACTTACCCGAAGTGTTATGATGACTTGTCGTCAGGAGCAGTGGCAGTACCGGATGACTGACCATATCGTTCACCCGGAAGCGATGCCCACAGACCCTCCCGATATGACCCAAACTGACCACCGTCGAGAACTCCGCAGCATCAGAAAAATTTATCCGCCACAGGTTCAGAGACCCGTTCTGATGGCAGGAAATCATCGATACCACCGGTGGTTCCACATTCGGTTCCTGATAAAGAGCCGTTCGATCGTCCGACAGCTTCAGCATGGAATACAAATCGAGGTAGGATGAGTGGGTGGAGTAGACCTCGAGGTTGCTGCATGTCGTCACAGAGTCGCCCAGTGGAAGGGCTTGCGGGATCCGGGAGGCGAAACTGACTTGCGGCTGGCGGAACGAGCCGGGCTGCTCTTCGTCCAGCCACTCGACGAGCCAGACGAGGAAACTCCCGTCCAGGGGGTGGATGCTGAAAAGGAGGTCGGCGTTTTTGTGCCAGTAACGGACGAGATTCTCGATTTCACGATCGAGGGTGTCTCCCGGTGCGCTCCCATTTTGATCTGCGATCATGCCTAGGTGGTAGAATACCGCATCAAAATCAGGCTATCCTTCAGCCGGCAAGCAATTATATACCTACAGGCAGGCAGGCAGACAGACAGACATACAGGCATGCAATCAGACACACATACAAATAGACATACATACTGACAGAAGACAGAGAGACAGATAGAGAGACAGACAGGCAGGCAGGCAGAGAGACAGAGAGACAGATAGACATGCAGTCAAGCAATCAGACAGTCATACAGATATACACAGACCGACAGAAGAAAAAGACAGAGAGACAAAGAGACAAAGAGACAAAGAGACAGACAGACAGACAGAGAGACAGAGAGACAGATAGACAGACAAACCCCACCCCCAGCAAAAAACATGGAAAAACAGACAGAGGAACGAACCTGAGCCAACAACAGAACCGGCGACGCTTGCCACGCTGTTCTGCTGGAGGTACTGACTGCGATTGGCACTGCTGGTCACACTGACAGTCTCGTCGTCAAACAGCTCCGTCGACCGAATATGCGGTATCCGAATCTTCTTCCTGAGCGTGCCAAATGTATTGCCCTTTTTCTTCTGTTTCGCACTGGCTGCCGACGCAGCGATCGACGGTGGCGGCTGGCCGTTCGGCGTCACGGCTTCCTTCTCCTCACTTCGGCGTTCATCGTATTCTTCCTCGTCCTCCTCAAGCGGATCCGGTGAGCCGTTCTGGATGTCATTACCCTCTTCCGGCCGGTCCGTTTGAAGGGCCTTTTTGCATAAATCGTGGAGCAGCTAAAGGAAAAAAATGACAACCCAATCAAGGGAACAATTTGAATAAAAATAGACCATCAAAGTCGAGCAATCAGTCCAGCATAGACAATTCAAGCTATACTGATTCAATCAGCAATCAAGCTAATGACGCTGCGGTTACAACTTTACCTTTTCCGCTTGCCAAGTGAAATTCATTTCTTTATTGTTCAACCAGTGAATCACAAAGCTCAGCGGTTCGCCCGAACCCGAGCTGAGCAAGGGTACCAGTGGAATGTCAGTATCTGCATTGATGGAGACGGCCAAGTGAAAGTGGCACTCCGGAGAAACACCGGTACCTAAAACAAATAAGCACGGTCAGACAAAGCCTGAATGTTTGACTATGTGTCCGTTTGTCTGTTTGTCTGCCTATCTGTCCGTCAATCTGACTCTCTGTCTAACTGTGTCTGTTTGAATGTGTCTGTCTGACTGGGTGACTATGTGTCCGTCTGTCTGTTTGTCCGTCAGTCAATCTGACTCTCTGTCTGATTATGCCTGTCTGTGTGTCTGTCTGTGTGTCTGCCTGTGTCTGACTATGTCTGCCTGACTGGGTGACTATGTGTCCGTCTGTCTGTTTGTCCGTCAGTCAATCTGACTCTCTGTCTGATTATGCCTGTCTGTGTGTCTGTCTGTGTGTCTGCCTGTGTCTGTCCGTCCGTCCGTCTGGCTGCCTTTCTGCGTAGCGAAAGGTTTATCAATCAACTAATCAACCAATCAAGAAGGTCTTACCGTGCACCCCGAACTTGTGCATAAAGTTGTGTGCACTGTCGGACGTCGGCAGCGTGGCTACAGGGTCTTTCCTGACCCCCGAATTGATTCCATTGGAATGCGGTTGCTGTTGCGTTTCGCGATCGCGTTGCGTTCGCGCCTTCTTGAAAGACTTCCGCATATGTTTGAGGCGCTCAACAAAACCGTGCTTGTGCTGGTGCTGTCGATATTTGGCGTTCTGCGAAACCAGCGGATCGAGGTGCTGGATGTTCAACAGGCCATCATCCGGGAGGATCGTTTCGACCCAAAGCCGGCTGATATTGTCCATGCAAGATGTCAATAGCATGTTGGCTACTGCACCTCTGGAGAGTAAAAAGACACCCATGAGACATCTTTTACACATGTCTGTCTCTCTCTCCTTCTTTTTACACTTCTGCCTGTAGGTCCGTCAGTCTGTTTGTCTCAAGGCCTGTCTTTCAACAGAACGCAAACAAGTCTCTTTGTCTGAATGCCAGCTTGTCCGTCCGGCTGGCTGTGTCTGTCTGCCTGTCTGTTTGGCTGGCTGTCTGAATGCCAGCCTGTCTGCCTGTCCGTTTGGCTGGGTGTTTGTCTGCCTAGCAGTCTGTAGGTTTGTCTGTCCCATTATGCCAAATCGGCTGACTATTGGTCAGATAGCTTGCCAGGCAGTCTCCGTAACTAGAACATGAATCGCACTAACTTTGGCATATAACGACTGGTCTTTCTCCAGGAAAAACTCGTCACTGCTCTTGGATGCGGCAGATAGACAAAAGAGTAATTCTGCTCGGTCTCGCCATGCGCGAAATCCTGGCCCTGCTGCGAGGCGAAGATGAAATTGCGATGGGGATACCAGACTTTGACGAGGCGGTCACCCTTGGCGACGGTGGCAAAGAGGCAGCCGTCCGGCGAGAAATCGATATGCGCCACAGGAGAGGAGGTCTTCATGGACCACAGCTCTTTCCACCGCTCCAGCCCGTCGTGGTCCATGTTGTCTTGGTCGTTCTCACCGAGGGAAAAGTTAACCATGTGGCCGTTGATCTGTCCAGAGGTGGGCGGCTGCTGCGGTTGCGCCGACTCAGGGATAAGGGGCGCGGACCACAGCTGGATGACATGACCGGCGGTCAATAGTCTTGTACCTGCAGCAAATCAGGTACTACCTAAAGATTATGTTCCAAGCAGACATACAGAACGAACATGCACATAGTAGCATAGACTGACAAACAGACAGACAGACATAAGACAGACTCACCGACCTAGAGGCAAAAAGACAAACAGAAAGACAACGGGCAGGCAAGCAAGCAGACAGGCAGAGAGAACACAGACAGACAGACAGACAGACAGACAGACAGACAGACAGACAGACAGACAGACAGACAGACAGACAGTCAGTCAGTCAGACAAACAGACAGACAGACAAACAGATAGACAGACAGACAAACAGACAGATAGATAGATAGACAGACAGACAGATAGACATGCAAACAAACAGATATTTATCTTCAAAGCACTGTCTTTTTTGTTTGAGGCTTGCAGACCTTCTTGATTCCATGTCAACGCGGTGACAATGGAATCACAGTGAAGCACTCCTGTCTCCATCCACTGGTAATCCAATCGATGCGCACTGGTTCTGTGGAACAGCGGCGTCGGCTCATAAATGTGCACCTTCGTGCCGTAACATGCGGCAATCTTGCCGGTATCCTTGGAGCAGTCGATGCAGGTGACTTGGACGCCGCCGCCATGTCCGGGGATGATTTGCACGCGCTGAAAATCGCTCGATAGCACGACGATATCACAGCCCGTTCCGTAGGCCTATAAATGAAGAGCAAAAAATAAAGAGTCAATAAAACCAAATTACGGAACACGGCACTTGTACACTTGTATGTTTGTCAGTCTGTATGTCGGTCTCCCGCTTGGGAAACGAGTCAATAACTCCCGGATGGGCATCTGTTCTACTACAAGGGGAGTTCCTCCAGCGAGTGTGGGGTGTGACGAGGTACCTCATAGGTTCACGATGCAATTAATATCTGCATGCAGACAAACAAACAGACAAACACACAGAAAAGCAGACAGATCAACCAAAAAGCGACAGAAAAACATACAGGCAAGGATACAGACAGAGTTTTACACGAACATGAAGTAAGACAAGACAGAAAGACAGGCAGAGAGGCATGCAGGCAGAGAGGTAGATCGTTAAATGCATAAATTCCGAGTGACGGATAAGCAGACAAACAGACAAACAGACAGACAGACAGACAAACAGACAATCAGGCAAGCAAAAAATATAAGCATATAGACACAAAGACAGGCAGGCAGATGACGACAGAGAGAAAGACAGACAGACAAACAGACAGACAGGTATAGAGACGGACAGACAGGCTAGCGAGCGGACAAGCAGTCAATAAAACCGATCTACAGAACATAACACTTGTCTGCATGTTTTGTCTCCCGCCTGGGCGCCAGTCAATAACGCTCGGGTGGGTCTGATCTTCCGGGAGGGAATGCCCCTCAGATGACGGGATGACGGGAAGTGTGTGTGACGACGAAAGGGGAGAGTGTGGCGCGCGCATAGACTCTTGATGTAATTAATATCCACACATACACACACACACATTCCACAGACTAGGAGTCCGCCGCTCCAGTTGTGGTTCGTGCCTCTCCGTCTGCCTGCCTGCCTGCTTGCCTGCCTGCTTGCCTGCCTGCCTGCTTGCCTGCCTGAATCCCTCCAGTTCCTTCCTTCCGCCGCCTGAGCCTGCGCGCGCCTACTCCATTCCATTCCGCAGTAAAATGTCAGCGTTTTTAACGCTCAATCGATCAACCTCATCAAATAAAAGCAAGCCCCCCGTTCCCTTCTTCCCCCTGCCTTTTTTTCGAGCGTGGGGGGCGTCTGTGGCGGCGGTGGGATGTGAACTCTCACGATCCTCCCCGTTTTCTGACTTGCTAACCAGACGACTTCCTCCGTCGTCTCCCTCTCTTTCTCTCCCTTTTGGGGACCCAACAACACACACACGCACGCACGCACCACGCGTGCACCTCCTTTTCATCATTATAAACTTTCTTTCATTTTTCATTCGGCGTGTCTATTATTATTATATTGCGTATACAAATAAATAAACTTGATTTTTTTCCACTCTTCCGCTGCCTCTCTTTCCTCTCTACACGGATGTGTATCTAAAATAAATAATAACAGACAATGTGGAATCAATTCGTTCTGCAAGCGGTGCGAGTTTAACAGACATAGACATAGACATTGACAGACAGGCAGACAGGCAGACAGGCAGACAGGCAGACAGACAGGCAGACAGACAGACAGACAGACAGACAGACAAACAGACAGACAGACAGAGGCCAATCTTGTTTGCCTGTTTATATTTATATTTCATTGAAATAAAAACAAAGGCAAGCAACAAAATGTAATGTAAAAATTGTCTCTCCGTTTCATTGAAGCAAAATTGTTACCCTCAAATCGACAAATTAAATTACTTAAACGAGAATATGAATTTCAAACCGTTACAATCGTCTTATGAGGAATTCGTCTGATAAGGAAAGGAATATAATCGTGGGCGATAGAAAGAGACAAGAGTAATTTCCAACAAGGCAATTTCCCCTCGATCCAAAAAGCACAACCCCATCCCGCAATCGAAATCCCCGACTTTAAATTCAATTCTTCCGCCCCAAAAGCGCTTGAAACCCTCCGCAGACATCACCTTTCGCCGCGGAAAGCACTTCAAACTGGTCGCAACAACAAGAGCACGTGATCGCCGTCGCTCAGCGCAGCCGGTCTGCGCTAGATTGATTGATTAGCTCCGTGCAACCTCCAAAATTCCGAACTTTCCTTCCTCTCCCTCTCTCAAAACACACACACACACACACACACACACACACACACATCGCTCACCGTAAAGTTCACGCCTTCCACAGTCCCGACAGAGTAGCAATGGTCGCCGCAGTTGACGGCGCCCGTGATCACTTGATGGCGATTCATGGCGCCACAAAACAGAACGGGGCAGAAAAAGAAGAAGAAAAAGAAAAAGTGGCAATGTCAAATTGCCTTTTTCCATGCAGATTTTTAGGTGAATTTCTCCATCCAGGCCGTAAAGGCGCAACTGCGGTCCCCCGAGGCGGAATTAGACAAAAGCCCCCACGATGACGTCGCCACAATAATAATATTGCTTCCGAATTAGCGAGACAGAGAGGCTTAGAAAGTAGACGCGGAAAGAAATGGGACAACGATAAATAAAATTGTGTTGGAGGTTTTTTCTGAGTGCGAAGTTCAATGAGGGGTGGACACGCCTCTTTGCCCCCCACCATATACTTCCTCTTCTCTTCTTTCGAGAATGATGCAGCCATCTAAGCGTAGATTGATCGATTGATCGAGTGCGAAGTTCAATGAGGGGTGGACACGCCTCTTTGCCCCCACAATGTACTTCCTTATCCCCATCCAGCTCTTGTCTCGAGAATCATGCAGCCATCTTAGGCGTTGATTGATCGATTGAACGAAACGTTAACTTATATCCCGGAATTTGGATTTATCACTTCCAAGCGGATCCCTGCACTCTCGGATACCAAATTCATGGGTTTTATCAATTTTGGCTAGTGCACCAGGACGACTTACTAATATATCTGCTGAAAAAAGACATAAGTTTACCTATCGTCGGGCTTATGGTTGATGGGATTCACGGCCTACCCAATGTACTTTGTTGCTTGGTCATGAGGGTGGATGGTCGTCCCGGAAGGTTGACTGCTTAACCGGAAGCAATCGACGGTTAGTTCGGCTACCTCTCATTCCGGAAGGCTGACGATATATACTCGGAAAACCCATGTTCAGTCCAGAAAGTTGACGGGTACGGGACCGGAGGGTGAACGGTGTACCCCGGAGACCGACGGTCAAGTTCGAAAGTTTGCCGGCCACTCCGGAAGGTTGGCGGTTGACCCTGAAGACTGACGATCAGTCCTCAGGTTAAGCTATCAAGGACTCACCAAATATTCTGGAGTACCCGGGAACCTTCCGGACTGACCGTCCGCCTTCGAGAGTACCCGGGAACCTTCCTGACTGACCGTCCGTCTTCGGGAGTATCCGGGAACCTTCCGGACTGACCGTCCGTCTTCGGGAGTACCCAGGAACCTTCCGGACTGACCGTCCGTCTTCGGGAGTACCCAGGAATCTTCCGGACTGACCGTCCGTCTTCGGGAGTATCCGGGAACCTTCCGGACTGACCGTCCGTCTTCGGGAGTACCCAGGAACCTTCCTGACTGACCGTCCGTCTTCGGGATCCACCGTCAACCCTCCAGAGTTATTGGTAATTTTTTGGACTGGCCGTCGGTTTTGCAAATATACCTTGGATATTTCGGAATAACCGGTAACCTTCAAGACTGACCATCCACCCTCTTGACCAAGCAACAACTTATTGGTTAGGCCGTGACTCATCCATCAACCATAAGTACTGGCCGTTTGTTTGGAGTAGCCGTTAGTTTCCTGGTTATACCGTCATTGCACGCTTTGTGTTCATAGCCGTTTTTGTTCTGTTGGGCTCAACGTTTCTTAGTTTTAAGTGTCCCTCAAAAAAAAGGTTACACACGTGATATCTGTGCATAAGTGTGAGTCCAGAAATAACTGCTGCCCAACAGGAAGAGTTAACAAGAGATGTTGAGGCGTGGCCACTGGTCACAGTGCGTGCAAGCTCAATCTATCAATCAACTAATAGTCTGTAAGTAAGAAACAATACAAAATGAAATCTGGGAGTTTAAACTTTGATTTAGTTTAGGCATTACGTAGGAGTTTTATGAGAAGTTAACGAAACTCCGGAGGAGATCACACGAGGTTATTCTTCCCTTCTCTTTCTCGGCCACTCTCTCTAAATACCACTACTTTAAGGCATGCTTGCATTGCACGTAGACAAGTCTGCGCAGGGGAGCATACGTATCTCGGTCTTCTCCCCATTGTGTTCCACTATAATACATCCACGCTTACCGTATCACACAAATGTGCCAAAAGGTAATGGAAAATGTGTAGTATATGTATATATGCATAGATCTGTCAGTCATTTTGGATCGTTAAGACGGGCTGTCCAGTCACACATTTGGCGGCACATTCAATGAGCGCTTCTACGCCAGTCGAACTGCTTCTTCCCACGGAAGCTACACCGCCAATCAAATTCCGCGCGGAGTGCCTCCACTGACGGTTGGCCTTGCTGCCTGACCGGTCCATCGCCCGCATTTGCTCCAAAATGGCCAGACAGTCGTCACGCAGCGGCGGGAAGACATTGCCGATGCGGGCGAGACAGCGCGCTCCGACCGAGATGATCTCGTGGCGGACGGCTTGCGGGTACGCGATCACCATCGTTCCAATTACGTCGACGGCCAGGCGCGCCACCACCAGCGTGCGGGGTATCCGGAAGCGGATGCACAGGCAGGAACACAGCTCCAGGATGAAGAGCTTCTTTGGAACGGACGGCAAATCCATAGCTTCGTGGAGGTAGTCGAAGCAAATGTGCAGAGATTCCACGCCCTTCACGATGCAGGGTACGGCAGCCAGTGGGAAACCTGGAGACAGAAAACGAAAGTGTCAGCTGCAATGTCTGGCTGTGGGTGCAATTGTCTCCCTGTCTGTCTCTCAGCCTGTCTGTCTCTTTGTTTGTTTGTCTGATCGTCTGATCGTCTGATCGTCTGACTGACTGACTGACTGCCTGTCTGCCTGCTGTCTGTCTGTCTGTCTGTCTGTCTGTCTGTCTGTCTGTCTGCTAATATGGCTGTCAACTTGTACCAGTTTGCAATTATTTGTGTCGATATGTCTGCATATTTGTCCATTCGCCTATCGAATGCCTACATATTCGACTGTAAATTAACCCAGCCACATTTGTGTCTGTCTGTTAATGCACATATGTCCTCATTGGTCTAACTGTCTGCCTAACTGTATGTCTGCATGTCTAGAAATGCTAAAAGTTGGAGACTGCATTTGCGTGCGGTTACCTTGGAAGATAACCAACTTCGCCAGAGTCGGATTAGCCAAGATCAGCCGATGAATGAAGGTACAAATGGCACTTTGGCTTTCCGTCAGTTCAGAAGGCAGACCGAAATCGGCCTTGGAGCGCCACGGCATGGTGCAGTTCTCAATGAGGATCTGGACGGCCAGGCTTTCCTGCAGAATGAACATAGTTGCCTTCTGAGCGTCGCGTGTGGGATCTAAGCTGTCGCCGCTCCGTTTCAGGAGCAGTTCCTGCTGGACGATCTCCAACTGATTGGAGAAGTACAATTTGGATGCCGTGAGGTGGGCAGTGAAGATTCGCAGGATGATACGCGTTAGGAAGCCTCGCCTGAAACCGCAATATCATATGCCACAGCCAGGCTTAAAATGAGACAGATAAGCCGAGGTACAGAGTGACATGAAACAAGGCAGATCGAGGAGACGAAAGAGAGACGGGCATGCAAACGGAAAGACATTTAGACAGATAGACAGACAGACAGACAGACAAGTAAACAGAAAGACTGATAGACAGGTAGACATACATACAGACAAAGGAACAGGCAGACATACACACAGACAGGCAGGAGGCAGACAGAGAGACAGGCAGACCTGCAAACAATCAGCTTACTGGAAGAGCGTCTGATCACTGCGCAAAATGTGAAGAGGTTCGAAGCAAAGATCTTCCGTCGTGACCGTCATTCCCGTCTTGTCCTTCAGTAGTAAAAAGGCGCAGGTCGACGCAAAAAACATCCTGAAGTATTTGATGCTTCTGTTTAAAACGTTTTTGAAAACTCTCAATTGGGGAGACTCTTACGTGTTGGAATCGACCGCTACTAGACGGCTCCACACTTTTTCGAAAGCGTCCTCGGTCGCTGCCGGCAATGTCTCACTGCACAGCCGAGGAAGAAGGTCGATGAAATCATCCATGGAAGCGCACAGTCGATCAACGGGGCAACGACTGAGCAGATCGAGGTAGCGTGAGATTGGCTGCGAGGCAGACGGTGCCACTGAAACAAAACGGCTTTGTAGACAGCGACAAATGAAAAATGGACAGAGACACTAAACCGACAGAAAGACAAGTAAGCCAATTGACTGAAAGACAGACAAACAGACAAACCTTCAGACTTCCAGACCGACTACAGAAAGACAGACATACAGTCAACCAGTCAGACAGACAGACAGACTGACAGAAAGATACACTGTCACCAGAAAAACAGACAGACAGACAAAGACGGCAAAATAATTCTCACCAAGAGTCGGCAAGGTAGTAGTATGAGCTTCCGAGCCGCCCAACTCGTCTTCCTCGTAAAACCGACTCTGCATGTCGTCGTAAACAGTTCGCATCTGGGGCAGGACTTCCAGCATCAATCGCCCCAGCACATCACCCAATGGATCATACAGCTCTTGGTTCCTGATGGTGACAGCTAGGTAGAACTTGAACGGGATTTTGTTAAGCAAATCCATCCCGTACGGCTGCAGTTGCAGGAACGGCGCAACCACTGCAAACACAATCAACCACTCAGCTGGACAAAAAATATAGAGTGGCTGTCTGTCTGTCTGTCTGTCTGCCTGTCCGCCAGCGTGTTAGTCTGTCTGTCTTTCTGTTTGTCTATCTCTCTGTCTATCTGTCTGTCTGTCTGTCTGTCTGTCTGTCTGTCTGCCTGTCTGCCTGTCCGCGAGCGTGTTAGTCTGTCTGTCTGTCTATCTATGTCTCGCTACATTTCAGGTAACGTACTGTATGCTTTTAGATGATTCATATAATGGTTATTGTAGGCCAGGACGTAGAAAGCCATCAGGATCTTGGAGACATGAACAGTGCCTTCCTTGGTGGCAGCGCCCGATGTGGCTCGTTGACTAAACAGATCCACAGTCCGGAGTCTCCGCATTTCCAGTTTGGTGGGCTCGGGAATGTCATACAGGATGCTGCAGATTTCGGATGGACGAAAGGGCTTCTGCAGACTGACGTACTCGTCCGTTCCGTCAGGGATCTTCTTGGCGAAGGGAAGGGTGCGTTCAATGTAGAGGGCCAGCACTTGTACCATCACCGGGTGAACTGGCACGGTACACTTTCTCATTTGCGCCAAAATCCAGTCCTATAAAGCCAACAAAAAGTAAGGGAGACAGAAAAGATAGATAGATAGATAGACAGACAGGCAGACAGACAGACAGACAGACAGACAGACAGACAGACAGACAGACAGACAAACAGACAAACAGACAAACAGCTAAACTTACAGACAGACAGACAGACAGACAAACAGCTAAACTTACAGACATTCATATAGAGACAGGCAGGCAGACATATACAACAACAAAGGATTACTTGCCTTGATAAGGCTGTCACACGAAGCGAATGTAGTTTTATTTTGCAGCAGACTGTAAATGCAATTGACCGGCAGGGCCGAGACCAGTGCGGCGTTGAGATTCTGTGTCGGAGGAATCCTCAGTGTATGACGAAGAAGTGCCTGAAAGTCACCAAAACAATCTCCGTTACACCATCCAGGCAAAGGCAATTCAGTAACAACATACATCATCTCGAAACACTTCGTTGTTCAGTAAGTTCTTCATCCTGACCGTGGAATTCGATTTCACTGCGACCTAGTAAAGCAGATGCACCGACCACATGAAGAAGTAAACTGACGTAAATCATGAAAAAATACTGAATAATGCAGATCAAGTTTTTGCTGCCAAAATCTAAATACCAATTGAAGAACAATTCGGCACACAAAAACTGATCATAATCAATTAAACAGACAATAAATATCTAAACAGACAAAGATTCGGGCAGATAAACATGCAGAAAGAGAGTCAGACAAACAGAGAGACTTACAGACAGAGAGACTTACAGACAGACAGACAGACAGACAAACAAACAAGACAGACAGACAGACAGATAGACAGACAGAGAAACAAACATACATACCCTAAGCCAAGCAACAATCAATCCATACCTTGAAACTCAAACAATCAGATAGCATCTCTGCAATCAGTTTATAATGCGAAGCCCTCAGGTGCGACGTAATCAGTAACAGGACTTCCAAGTGCGTTCCGCCATCTGGGACCATTTCATCGAGTTTCTTTACGTCCACCTGCAATATCTGTTTGATCCATTCGACAAATTCCACTTCCACGGTTCGGTCCACCAGGAGGTCTGGCAGGAGGGTGAAGCAGCACAGTTGCAGCACAATGAACTGATTGGAGAGGGCCGAGAGACAGGTCGGCCTGCAGATCGCCAGTTTACTCAACACTCGGTATTCCTCCGTTGTGAGGACCAATTCGGCACTCTCTTTCAGGTGAATGTACAACCGCATGACTTGCATGACGGAAACGATTTCACTGTCACAGAGTTCCAGTGTTGTGGCTGGCAAGAGTTTGTAGGCGCGGATTAGAAGCTGCAGTCGACATTCCTCGAATGGGGCTAGGCCAGACTGAAAACGCAAGAGTTTGTTGCAAAGTTGTCAGTCAGCCGACATCATTGTCAACGTGTCTGAAAGTATTTGTCTACATGTCTATCTGGTTAAGCTGTCTGCATACCAATCTGCCTAACAGCCTGAATGTCTATCTGTCTATCTGTCTGTCTGTCTGTCTGTCTGTCTGTCTGTCTGTCTGTCTGTCTGTCTGGTGATTGATTGATGGTTGAAAGGCTGAAACATGCATACATTGCCGGCCCGACGAACGTTATCGTTGCTCCACTTCCGGAAGTCTTCCATGGGTGATGCAACCAGTTGAGTCAACAGATCAACAATTTCTCTGTCCAAATCTGTGCGAGTCGACTGCCTCTTCTGCCATTGCAGCGCAACAGACAGGGTAAGGACGAAGAACTTCTGTTGGCTAATCTAAAACGCAAGGCTTGCTTAACATTTATCTATAATAACGAAGCAGCGGCAAAAGAATAAGTTCGATGCATCTACATGCCTGTCTGTCTTCCTGTCTGCCTGTATGTTTTTCTGTCTGTCAGTCTGACCATCTGTCTGGTCTGTCTGGTTGGTACAGCAAGGAAAATGAAACTTCAAAGAAACTTCATCGAACAAAGTGAACTCACTGCAAGGTGTCGAATGTGCAAGGCTGATAATGGCAATATGTGACTAATGTAAAGCAAGACCTTCCCGTAAAACAAGCTGGCGGCGTCGTCGATATCATCGCCGCTGCAGTGTCGCATTAAATACGCACAAACTAGTGATTCAAAAAAATGAAAACGAGGTTAAAACGGCCGTGTTTAATAACTACCATAAAAAATTACCGTCTGAAACGCGTTCCGGATGCGCTAGCAAAAGCTTCCCTAGTAGCCAGAGGCCGTGAGGCATACGGAGTACGGTGTGGCAGATTGTGTTGAAGGGCAAAATATCCTCCAATCCTAATCCAACAAAGGAGGAAAGAACCTTTCACTGTAGATACAAACATCCTAACAGATAAACGTACAGATAAGCAGACAGAGAGGCAAACAGAGAGGCAGAAAAACAAACAGATAGACAGACAGGCAGCCAGGCAGCCAGGTAGACAGACAGACAAACAAGCAGACGGACAGACAGACAGACAGACAGACAGACAGACAGACAGACAGACAGACAGACAGACAGATATGCAGGAATGCAAACTGACGAAGGAGGTCATACCTTCTGCAAGAAAAGCGACAATTTCCGCTACGAAATTCACACATGTTGAGGATGAAAATATTTCGGACGGGTAGGAACGCCATTCCCATTTTGATGCTTTTGCAAACGGCGGTGCAATCTAAGTAACATACAACTGTATTATTACTTTCCCTAACTGGTTGAGTTGCAGGTGCCTACCGTGGTGAGGTGTTGAACGCGAATCAGATCGCTCAAGATAAGGCGAATCTTTTTGTCCAATGAAGCGTTATTGAAGAGGGCAGCGGTATTGCGGAGGTTGTCGGTGTCCGGAAGAAGGGAGCTACGTCCGCCAGGCGGGTCCAGCGCCTGACTGGCATCTTGGCCCAATTTTTTCCTATATAGAAACAATATTCAAATCGATAACCAGATCAAACAAAATCACACATTCTCGCCGAACTACAGTGGACAGCAAATCAATCAAACAATCAATCAATTAGAACGACTAACCAACACTGGAATGACCAACGAGTATGTGAAGAGTAATGGATTTAATTATATAATATTCAAGGCATTTTATTTAAAAAAAATTCTCATAGAAAGACAAAATAAAAACATATTTTTGCTCTACTGCAAATTCATCTAGCATCGGCGACAAATTATAAATATCTTGGTCTATATATTCATTCTATATATTTATTTATGCTATCGTTCAATCAACCAATCAACCTACGAGTTGGTCTATTTTACGTTATTGTTCAAGCAACCAATCAATTAAGGAGTTGGTCCATTTTACGTTATTGTTCAAGCAATCAATCAACCTACGAGTTGGTCCATTTTACGTTATCGTTCAATCAACCAATCAACCAACGATTTGGTCCATTTTACGTTATCGTTCAATCAACCAATCAACTGACGAGTTGGTCCATTTTACGTTATCGTTCAATCAACCAATCAACCTACGATTTGGTCCATTTTACGATATCGGTCAATCAACCAATCAACCTAGGACTAACCTGACGTTGAAATCGCACAGAGCGTCCTGCTGGATTTCCGAGAGATCAAAATCCTGCAACTGTGCTCTCAACAAACGTAATTCCCGCACGGAAACGCTAGACCCGGGCTTGAAACTGCCCTCACCGTCCAAGCCTACAAACCAATCAAGAAATACAAAATAACATAGCCTTAAAGTCTAAACCCTTGCTTGATTGATGTATTGAAGAATTGCTTACCGTCAAACCTACCAATTCAGCAATCAATCAAACATATGAACGAAATCATAAACACTGATTTTCAGGCTATCAACCAATCAATAGACGACAACAGAACAAAAAATACTTTTCATTCCAGTGTTTAGATTTCAACAGCTTCGCGTGCTTTTTCAACCATTTCACCACAGCGAAATTGTATAAAAATTATTTCCTAACACATTCAGAGACTGTATCAGGGAGACAACGGACGCCAGTGACCAAATTCCTCTTTACCTGGTGGCTTCTGACGCAAAAATGGGTCGTGAAAAATATCCACAGGCGGCATACTCGATCTCTTTTCTTTAAAGAGTAAAGAATTTCCACCATGAAATATGTGACCGTCCGAAATCGGTAATAGTTCAGGTAAATGTGCCGAAAAAATAAAACATGCACGAACGGAACATTCTGAAGAAATATTGCCATGAGGGGGGAGGGGGAAATCGCCCCCCCCCCTTGCCCCAGGTGGGCGGAAAAGGCGGGGCTTCATTAATATTGTAGATCTGGCGAATTTGCGTGTTGCATTGATCAATTGATCTGTCGGCTGATTGATTGATTGATTGATTGTTTATTTGTTTGACTGATTGATTGATTGATTGATAAGGTGATACCAAGATCTAAATAATGTCATGGAAAACAACCTTCTGTCATGCAATAATTGTTTCTTCTTTTCGACATATATTTTGAAGTCACTCGCAATAATCAAATCTGTAGCAGTCACTGTTGCTTGTCACGGTAACCAGGCATGGACCACAGAACACAAAAAAGAGTGATCCGGCAGCCAGATAAAATTATTGACGCTTTAACAGCAGGAATAAAGCGCAAATGTTCTTAATTTGATGAGAGGACATTCTACCGGCCAGATTTGGCCTGCTTCGCCTGCTGGGCTTTGTAATCGTAGAAGCCGGATCCGCTCTTGCGACCAAGTTTGCCCTCGCCCACCAGTTTATTCAGCATCGGCGACGGGAAAAACAGCGGCTGGGCCTTGTCATTCTTATGCCAGCCTAAAAAGAAAAGTTGACAACATTAATCGTTTAGGCAGCTTTTTCTCAATGTGGAGAGTCGAGGAGACTGGATGGTCGCATGTACCATCGATGATCATCTTGCAGACATCCAGACCAACGAAATCAGCCAACTCCAACGGACCCATTGGGTAGCCTGTACGAGGGGAATGAACCCATTAACCAGTCAGATACTTGTTCAGATGGGACGATATAGTCGCCAAGATTCAAGTCAAGAACAAACGAACGGCCAGACAGACTGGCAGATAGAGAGGCAGACCGACAGGCGCACACACAGACGCACAGACAAAGGCAGGCAGACAAGTACGTTGGCTTTGTCTGACAGACAGACATGCATATACAAAGTGACAGACAAGTAGCCAAGCAGGCAGGCAGGCAGGCAGGCAGGCAGGCAGGCAGGCAGGAATACAGACAGATAGACAGACTGACAGACAGGCAGGGAGGCAGGCAGGGAGGCAGGCAGAGAGGCAGACAGACCGATAGGCAGGCGGGCAAATAGACAAACAAAAAATCAAACGGACAGGCAGACAGTATAATAGACCCAACAGAACAACATACAATCACGAGCAAGGCCAGTGGTATAGCATAGGCAGACGTCCAAAAGCTTAATTACCCGCTCCAAGCTTCATGGCCGTGTCAATGTCTTCCGCGCTAGCGTCGCCGCGTTCAAGCATTCGAACGGCCTCCATGATGTAAGGAACCAGGAGTCGGTTGACGATGAATCCGGGGGTATCCTATAATAACATGAAACTTACGAACGGAAAATATGTTGCTGGAAAACAATCAGCCTTCCGGGACACTGGCAGGTAAAGCGTTCCCCTTTGAGTGTCAATATGCTTCAATTTATCTACCTTGCAGGCAACCGGAACTTTGCCGACTTTCTTGGCAAAATCGAACAAAGCGTCAAATGTGGCGTCGCTAGTGCCTTCAATTCGCACAACCTACGGAAGATTCCAAGCACTGAGGAAACCGAAACAGACAAACATAAAATCTGGATGGACTTTCAGGCAGACGAAGATAAAGATCGCCAAACAAAACAAATAAATTTAGGCAAATCTATAGACACTTAGGCAGACGAAGACAACAGCCGACAGACACGTACAAAAAAACAGACAAAATAAGAGAAGGACAAACAAACAGTCAGATGGACAGACAGACAGACAGACAGACAGACAGACAGACAGACAGACAGACAGACAGACATAATGACAGACAGATGGACAAAATACAGACAGGCAGACCATCAGACAGCGAAAAAACAGACAGTCAGAGATACAGACAGACAGATCTACAGAGAGATAGACAGACCGAGACACAACAAACAGGGAGATAAAAATAGCAGACAGCAGAAAACAAAATTCACTAGTATACAGCTAGCATTACAATAAGGGTATTCAAAGTTCGCTTATTTGCAGCGTTTATTTCGCTATTTCAAACTCACTAATCTTCCTGGTTTTGCACGTCCTTGCAACGGTGATACTAAGACACGCCCCCCTGGCTTACCTGAGGCTGTGTCACCTTCGCTAATCTCAACTGACATGGACCACTCACAAGACAGATGCTCACAATTAGCGAACAGATAATTGAGAAAAGCAGCTCCTTGGCTGCTTTTCTCGCTTATCTTCAAAACCAGGGAGATAAGCGAGTTTGAAATAGCGAATAAGCGAACTTTGAATACCATTAATAGAACCACAACCATTACCTCAACCAACTTCATCATCGGAACCTGTAAGGAAAAGAAACGTCTCCCAGATGTTCGGCGTTGATCAAGACAATCGAAGAGTCGGACTTACCGGGCTGAAAAAGTGAAGTCCGCCGAAGCGGTCCTGACGCTTAGTTGCAGCCGCAATGTCGGTAATGGACAGTGAAGAAGTGTTGCTCGTGAAAATTGTATGGCTGAAAAACAAATGCACAACTCAAAAAAATACTGCAAACAGCAAAAGTTCTCTTTCTACTGTACTTGGAGGCCGCTTTGTCAAGACTGGTGAAGAGGGTCTTTTTCGTGTCCAAATTCTCCACGATCGCTTCGATAATCAAGTCGGCAAACTGCGCCGGCTGCTGGGCGTCGGTGGTGGTCTGGATAAGTTCCACCGCGGTCTTGACAAATTTGTCGGCCTTCTGAAAACGAGAACATATCAATCAACCAACCAATCGACCAAACAATCATCCAACCAACCAATCAACCAAACAATCATCCAATCAATCAAACAAATATCATCCAACCAATCAACCATCCAATCCATCAACCAACCAATCATCCAACAAAGAATCAATTAGTATCAATGGTGAGTTAAACTTAAAATACCACAAGTTAAATTATTACAACTACTATTTATGACCACAACAAACTGCAAACTATATAAAACCATTCTTTCTTCATAATAATTTAAATATCGCTGAATAAATTAGGCATTCAATTTCGGAAAAAATGCCTATCGTTAAAATCAAAAATAAATCTTAGAACTCCAAAAATAAACCTATCAGAAGTTTAATGAGTCGTCATTTTTAGTAGTCATTTAGCTCAATAAGCTGTTCACCGGACATCGGAGAATCAAAGACCTCTCCAGTCCACAAGGAAACAAAAAACGGCATTAGAACCCGTCAGTCACACCAATCAACCAATCAATCCTTGGGCCAATCAACCAATCAATCCTTGGGCCAATCAACCAATCAATCCTTGGGCCAATCAACCAATCAATCATTGGGACAATCAACCAATCAATTATTGGGCTACTTGATAAGTATGGCATAGTGTCGTTTAAATATATTTAAACGATATTTTAAAGTCAAACATTTTTTTAAACATTGACAATACTGGTATGGCAAGTCCCTAAATAATAAGTTTGATAATCAAGCAATCAAACGAAGGACCGAGCGAAGTGGTCGAAATAACTTACTTCCTTGTCTTCGCCGAACTGCTTCCTCGCCACTTTGCCCAGACTCGATTCAATGCCGGAGACGGCCTTCTTCAACACATCTTGCGATTGATCCACCAGAGTCACCTTCATCCCTGCCGCGGCGGTGATCTTAAAGGAGAAGAACAAACATTTATGATTGGTATATTATGACTGCAGTGAAGCACAGTGTGTACAGTCCTAATATACGGGTGAGAGTCATAATATACGGGTGAGTCTAAAAAGCAGCACCAATTGGTCGTGACAGTAAAGTATCGCCTTCCTTCCGGTGGTGTACCTGCGCAATCCCCGATCCCATCAACCCGCCGCCGATCACCAGGACATGGTTGATGGCCGCCTTCTTGGAGTAATGACGCACCGGTTGCAGAAAGACGCTAGCCATTTTGATTACTTTTTTCCCCCGATGAAGACGCCGGAAAAAGTCTGCAAATAAACAGTGAAACATTAAATAAAATAGGCATACAGTAAGGAAATCTGCAAAATAAATCCGATAACGCACCTGCGTGGAATGAGACTCGAGGCAGCAATTAAGTTCAACTGGGATGACGATGGAAAATAATTAGCAGCCGGAAATGGGGTGAAGAAGAAGTGTCTGTCTGATATTAAACTCATGCACACACGTGGCTGAAATGCTGGCTTAACCGATTCAAGCTGTTCGACTCGAAAAATGCAATGTTTCCATTTACTGATCGGGTTAACCGACTTGACTCTGTTAGTTATGCATTCTAGTCGCTCAATACCATTACGTTTACAGAAGGCCATAATGCTAGGATATCCGAGTTAGAGGCACAAGGATATGACAACTGAGTATGGCTCTAACTTGGTTAGTCTAGCATTCTGGCCATGTGTGTACGTATGTATTACGCAGTACCTGGACTTGAACAGCTGATCAGCCGTGCGTCACTGTGACACTGATAGCCATCGATCAGTTGATTGATTGAGAAGGGAAAGTTTTTCTAGCGATTCCGACTGTCCCTACCCAGTACCAACCACCCCTTAGCAAACTGAATTTCATTAGGGATACGGCCGGATAGACGAAACGAATCGGCAGAAAGGCATACAGTCAGCCATACATCGATGCACAGACCGTACGAAGAAGACTGATGTGCGGACAGTGAAACAGACAGACAATGGGATACAGACAGACAGACAGACAGACAGACAGACAGACAGACAGATAGACAGGCAGGCAGGCAGGTAGGCATATAGACAAAAATAAAAAAGGCAGACAGACAGATAGTCAGACAGAAAGATGGGAAATGAGTTAAAACCTATGATCAGATATAGTACTCGTCCGACAAACACGCAACCGATGTTAACAGACCGGATAGGAGACTAAATTTTCAAATGCTCGCAAAATGCGGTTTACATTCACCGGATTTTGAAAATCTGACCTAATAATCAGTATGGATGCGAACATTACTAGCACAAAAATGGCAAAAACGTTAGAACAAATAACACAGAAAGCTACGAACACGGACAAACTCCAACAACACCCACAGCAAAAAAGGGACGTATGCAACAGACCGCAGCCCCTCGCACGCCGGTAAACTAAAATACGTGACAGAACGACAGGTCCACTGAGGATACTCCCATTGGCAAATGCCTTAAACAGAGAGCCACAACCGGTCAATCAAGGGGGACCGCCACCCATGAGACGGTAGAACCTGTCCGTTTCAAAGTCGAACTTGAACGGCGTTGGTCGCGGAAGTGCAATATCTCCCCGCGCCAAAATGTACGCGGCGAACTTCAGCAGTGTGAAGTAGTCCTGCCTGTTAACGACCTTTTGCGGCGAGACTTCGGCTGGCTCAGTCGCGACTTCAAAATCACCCCATTCGCTCCTAGAGACAACACATAATCATAAGAAACCATAATAGGCAAGCAATGTTTCAGGTAAAACATACGTCTGTCACAGTGTCTGAC
>LRSR01010770.1:0-25895 GCA_001579985.1 Hypsibius dujardini | reverse complement strand
GCAAACATTCATCGTTAGTATTCTCAGTATTCTACAGGTATGAGGCGTTGTAATTTCCCTGCCGGTATGAAATCTGTCTCTGCGCAGGACATCATCTTGTTTCGCATTTTTGTACTCGTTGTGTACGCTCTGTTTGGGGTTTCTGACCCTTTAATTCTCGAGAAAAAATTGTACACTTCATTTTTTTGTCTCTTTCCTTTTGTTTTCTTTAAGTTTTTCCTGCCGCAAGACCGGACTGGATCGGAACCGGAAACGCCTTCGGTATGTTCTAGACATGCCAATAAAGAATGAACCTTACTCCTTTAGTTCCGGTTCTTTCGGCATTGTCGTACGCATTTATAGTTTCAAAAATATCAGTTTTTCGTTCAAGTCCGATGTTTTTTATAAATATAAGTTGCCTATTGATGAATACAAATGGAAGGTTCAACAAATTTATGAATGGTCCACATTTGATGAAAAATTGATTTTTTTTAACACGTTTTGAAATCCAAGGGGGGGGGGGTTAAAAATCAGACCCCCACACACCCACAAGTTTCAAAATGATCACGGCAGGAAGCTTTTTTTCCAGCTGTGAAAACTACATTTTGTTCCTTTGCCCACCCCTGGCCCTAGGATGAGCAGTCCTGGTTCCAATCTATAAGGATCTAAAAAATCGCCTCTAACACAAAGTATATTCGCTCATAAGGATCTTCGGTATCATTGTGTTCCTGCGAGGTTATAAGTCCAAATATTTTTAAGTATCAAGAAAATGAATTCAATGTCGAAAAATAGCAACAATCTACTTAGGCACTTTGCACAATCGTTAGTTGAATGAACAATTCCATAATTATGCTACCTGTATATATAATAGGATACATAATTTATAAAGCAGATGTATATAAACGATGTCCTTCCTGTCCTCTTTTTTACCGGATTTCGTTCACATTTAACAATCCAATGTATTTTGAGTGTTCTTTGTGACAAACTCAAGAGATTTCTATAATTCTCTCTGGGGCAAATCGGAGTATTATTTTGCGACTTATTTGGTTAAATCACCAATCGCTCAATTTTCAAAATTAAGGTGAGATTTGTGACAGTTACTGTGCCTTATTGTTTGTTGGCTTCATCTGGAATGTATTCTTAGTGGAAACCTTTAAGTGTAGAAACTATTCAGCAATTGAACACAGCAGAAAAGTTCTAAATGGAACTGAATCCGGAAAACAAACGGTTCCATTAATTACAATGCCTACTTTGAGGATGACGTCTTCCGGTCCGATATGCACCGGATCACGGGAGAAGGATCTTATACAGAATCCGTGCGGCTCCAGATCGCGTCGGCCCGGGCAGACCACTTTCAGGCGGAAAATATGACGCCCCGCCGGTATTTGATAGCAAACACCCTGAACTGAAGACGTCTTGATGCTCAGAATCGCCGGTTCCGATCGTGCGAACATCCAGTCATGATGCTTCAGGGTCACGATGACTGGTAAAGGCCTTTCCATGCCTTTGAATGAATGACATTTTTTATTAAATGTCATTTCATAACATGCGGTTTTTGATTTGGTCTGGTGTCTCAATTATTTTTATCGAATTGCATACAATGTTAGTTCCACCTCTAAAAGGTTTAAATGATTTACCCTCCCGAAAAACACTATCCTAAATACAGTGAAAATCGATTACGGTTACATTTACTATCTTAATTACTGTTTCATATTGAGTTAAAAAGCAAGTTATACAAATTTTAGTCTTTGAAGTAAATATGCGACTAAAGGGAGCCCCATTCATGACACCAACTTTATTGGAACTTAGGAGTTTTTCCAGAGTAAGTTTGAAAAGTCCGGAAATGGAGAAAAACTTACGATTTCATTAGTTTTGTATTGGGTATATTAATTTGGACACCACGAAATATTGCCAACGTCAGTTTTGGTTTTGCAGATTTTGCTAGAGGAAATCTATTTGCATGCAGAAGTTCTACTTAATCAAGAATCAAGAATCATCTTTTTTATACCGTTCTTGCAAAGATATGGACACGAATAGAATTCAGGTGCAGAGTATAATAGCGAAGCTCTACACTGTATTCTTCACCTTTGAGTTCCTCAATGGTACCAGCAATGACGCTCATCCTTTCCTGTGACTTCACCTCCGACTTGGGGGCAAAAAACCACCGCGACACCGTGGAGATGCCCAGTACGATACACGTCGGATATGGATTATCCACCATCAAGTACGGCGACGGCAGTTCCACCGTCACTTTCGCGAATCTCCCCGGATTGGGACTGCTCGGCGGCTTCGTCTGATTCGGTCGTGAACTCTCCGACCCACCCACAATCTGCTGACTCATCTGATCGCCACCTGAGACGGAAAATGTTAAAAAAATTGTTGGAAATTTGTAGCAGCTTCAAAAAGTATACATTTCTGAAAGGGGGAAAACGTATAAATGGCAAAACTAAACAGGCTAAAAAGCTATTCTGAACTAACAATTTTGATTATTAATAATTCAGTTTTAGTATTATCAGTTCCTGAAAAAACCGAACTGACAGTTTTAGGCACTGAAGATTAAACTGATAAAATCTAAAATCTTAGTCCGCAAATTTGAGTCAAGAGGGGTTGAAACGGTAGCAACCACGCCAATATTCTTTAATCTTTTTTTTAAATAGTGGACTAAGTGAGCACATTTTTAAAACATATTTTATCTGCTCTTTAGCACTGGATTTGGTGGAAGCTCTGGGAATGCCAAATAGCATCCCGATTCGGTTCAACAGTTGATTGCTTGATCAAAAGTTCTCAAAAACGTTATAGTATTCCATGTTTGAATACTGCCGGTGAGTTTGCAGTATGCTGGTTTACAGTAAAATGAATATAAAAATTGGTCAACTAAACTTTAAAACCAAATTCTCTTTGCAGTCTTTGATGTTTAAGTTCTGCCAGATTTAAAAGTGTGGCGTACAGTGGAAGATCTCTGCTCACTGCAAAGTTAACTTTCTTTGAAAACATAAATATAATAAGGTTGCTTTGACATTTTCCTCTTAGTTTTAAATGGAGTAGTATCAAGGAAAACTTTTTACGACATGGGGGGGGGGGCGGAACTATAAGCACCGATGTATTCAGGCTAGAATACGGGCAATTCAGAAGCGTCTAACTACTTCGCTCCCTAATGTCTGAAAATACTCTCCTTGATTATAATTTGAAAATTTTGGGATGGGTTAGTGTAAAAAATCCTTTGATTTCAACGTGTCATAAATTTTTAATTTTCCAGTGAAAAAGATCTTCCATAGTACTAGTACGCATTGCAGTAGTTTGAAATTATATTGGCAATCATGATTGGCAATTATAATTGGGAAAAACCTTTCTCACTGACTGATTTTAAATTGTTTGACTGACCTTTCTTTTTCGTTGGTGGCGGTCGTCCGTCAGTCAAAATATTCGATTGGTAAAAGGAAAAGGTGGACTGGTAATCGAAGGTTTCCGGTTTGGTAAAGATATAAATCGATTCGAGGCTCTCAAAAAAGCGGTTAAATTCGATCGAGCCACGATTGAGGCGGCAGTGTTTTTGAATTTCTTCCTGTGATTGTGACGGTGGAGGAAGAGACGGGAGGGGTATCTGTTCGGGTACAGCCTGATTGGCTGGAGGTTTTCCGGGTTCTCCGCCTTTATTTTTGGAGGCTTTCTCTTCGTGCGATGGTGTTGGAGGCGGGGATGATGGCTTGACGATTAATTCGGACAGGTGGCGGACGGTTTTTTTTCGGGGGAAAAGGCAGTTTTCGGGGATGGCGGAGAGGCTGGGTTTGAAACCATCCGTTGGTTTCCATCTCACCTGAAAAAGAAAGTGCAATCAGACGAGAAAATATGAAAATATAAAATACATATTTAAAATATGAATTAATAAATTTTATTAAAAAAGAATATCATTGTAAGACAGGCGCTAATTTAATAAGCAAACACTTTGTTCGAACATATCTCAAGATTTCTTACTCTCCTGTGAGATCGAAAGCCAGCAGCATTTATGCATATCGTCAAGAGGGACAAAAGGTGCAATCCGTATTTCTACACTGCATGCAGTAAGGAACATCCGTTAATGACGTCAGTATTGGTTAGGGGGGGGGTGGGGTGCAAAAAATACCTGACACACTCTGACTGGACGGGATGGGGCGTAAGCCGGCGTCCTGACGTCACTTTTGGGGAACCCAGTAAGCTTAGAAATGATCGATTTTAGAGTTGGTTTTAGCATTACACATCTCTTGAAAATGCCGGCAAGCTCTGTAAAGATAAGGATTTCAAATAATTTAGGGAAATTGGATTGGAGAGCTATGTGCGTACTGTTCAGCGAACATTTTCACAGAAATCGAGCACGCCGTATCAGCTGTATATCAATGTATGCGTTAGTTCTTGCCCCGAAATTCCCAAATGAGAGAGCTACCGGCGCGCGAACGAGAACTGGTGGAGGAGAGAGATAAAGACATATTTCACATTTTTTTCTGTAATGGAAGGGTCTATATTTTCTGACGTCCGAAACTGAGGATCTACGAGGTGTTACAAAAATTCTGACAAACTCTGACGTTAGGGGGAAGGGTGTTGGGTCGCCTAATAAAAATAATTGACATCATTAACGGATGTTCCCTAGTTAAATTTTAATGTACGTCAGATGAGAGTAGAAGATAGACACCCAGTCGAGAAAATGTAAAAATGCGGAATATAAAAGATAAAGTAGAAAGAAGTCGTGTAGCCAAATGTTAAATGTAAAACAATTAATCTTTCACATGCTCATAATATTTTTCAACGAGGAAAGTAATTTCCAATGGCAAATAAGCTAGTTATAAAATTGTGGAGTTATGTTTTTAACATACAGAAAATGTAACAAATAGTTATCAAAAACGTATTTTAGTTTAATTTTCGCTGTCTTGGTACATAACTAGGTCTGAGCTTTCGTATTACCGCAGCCACAATCACTGTCACTGACAACCCCGTACCTGCGTTACTTAAATGAATTTTTTGAATTTAAATGAGATAAAAGATCATTACGTGAGCAATGGCTGATTTTTGCTTAAAAAACATGCTTTGTGATCAAATAAAAATCTTGTGTTTTTGTATTTTTGATCGATTTTGAATCGATCATCGTTGATTAAAACTTATTGTACAATTTATTCTGTACTGGTAAATCCAATGAAAAATCAACACATGACCTGGTGTCTGATTCAAAATTAAATTAGCAAATCAATTAATCTAAAACAAAAATCTTATTTCGGCCAGTTTTAAACTGCTATTTAAAATTAATTTAAACACTGTTACCCTTACCCGATTTTGAGTATCCGGATCCTGTTCCTCCGTCAAATGGTTCGCCCTGCTGGCGGTTTGATGCGTCAACCGACCCTTTTCTGTCCACAACAACGACAAAAAATCGATGGAACGAATCGAATGTTCTCTTCTCCTGTGGTCCCGCAAAATAATTTGCGAGTACCGATCGGGGTTGATTCTCAGCGGCCGAAACAGTTTATATCGCGGCACCGGTGACCGTGTCGGCAGTTTCGGCGGAACATCGCGGATATTTCGCAGCAGAATGGGATGCGATTCCGCACGCAAAAACCCACTGTCGTATAAATTGGCCGATCGCGAGTGCTCCTCCTGATCGAACATTCCCGGCTCATGATGGGCACTGCGGTATGACGCGTAAATTAACACTTCCGGCGTCTTGGGGTTCTTGATGCGGGGCAAGTCCGACGGAACTGCGAAATCCAAACGTTATAAATATGAGCAAGGCTGGCAATTTTGCATACACTTCCGGGGCATTCAAATTTATTTTTAGGCTTCTTAAAATCATACAATTTTAAAGATGTCCAGGGGCACACGAAAATGGAATTTTCTTAAGTTGGCATGGGTGGAGAACTGAACAAATGAATAAATAATAAATAAATGAATTACCAACAAAAAAATAAATTCTAAAATAAATATACGGGGAGGGACTACGGTGCACACATTTTTTTAATTAAACAAATTTCCCAGATCAATACCGATAAAAAATTGTATCAGTGATTCCCTAATTTTATTATGCAATTGGCATTTAAGTCTGTGGTTTTTAGCGATGTTTTTATCAAATGTAGGATAGCATGTCAAACGAGTGAATAACTTTCCCTTTGGACTCCAATATAAGATCTTACAGGGGAGAATGCATTAATTTCTTCGTTCATAGTTTTTTGGTTCTTTGTGCAACGCACCTGAAAGAGACAGTGTAAGGGCGTTGTTGGGAGAAGATAGCTCCAATTTCCGAGGAGCGTTGCTGCTGTTTCGAGCACTGGCCGAGCGTACGAGCGGTTTCGGGGCCAGAGTGTTGGCAGCTCCAAGGGTGGAGGAAGTTACTGATTGTGTGGCTAAACCAGGACTGGGAGCTGGAGCAGCGGCTGTTTGGAGTCGGTTTGCCCGGATGGTGTCGACTTTTTGAAGGTAAGCAGGATCGCTCTGTGCGGTCCAGGTACGCAAAGCGGCGCAGTTCCGAATGTCCCAATTTTCAGATAGGGCTGAAAGGACGTCTTCCGGTGGTGGTTTTTTATTTAGGGGTAAAAGTCTGGAATGAATCTATTGTAGCAGATACATGTAAAAATCTAGAGACAGACATATAAATATACAACGACAGACAAGGATAAAGGTACAGACAACGATTCACACTTTCACAGCAACGTACGAGGACGAAGATACCGACAAAGAGTCAGTCACACAAACCTAGAGATAGACTTAAACCAGACATAAACACAGACACAAGCATAGATAAGGTTACAGACACTGATAAATGCACAAACACAGACACAAACACAGACATAGACACAGACATAGACACTGAAACAGATCTTCTTCAAGCTTACGCTTGCAACTTATTCCAAATGGCTTTTCTCGTCGATTTCGGATGTCTAAGATAAATTACGTGGGGCGTATAACCCGTCAAGACATGCAATACAAATCCTGCGTCCCCCATTTCCGAACTGCCCGTATTGCCGCCATAATCCAGCGACACAACCTTCATCACCGCTTTCGTCAATATCAATGGCCACAGCTCGTTGGGCTCGTTACACACCGGAAGCAACGGTCGATTGTGCTCATCCACGGGGATATAGTCATCAACCACAACCTTCCGCCACGCACCCATCCAAAACAATTTGACCGCATATTTTCCATTCGGACTAGGAAAAAACACTATTATATAAATTTCTCATAACTTCAATAATCGGTTAGGCATAAGTAAATACTCTGTAATTTACCATACTTGTACTGCGGCAGATTGCTGACCACATACGCCACCTCCCCCTTGACGTTGGCCGCTCGCGGGGCTGATGGGGGTCCACCGTAAATGAAATTCCACGGCGCCCAGTCGATCAAAGGGTCCTCGAAGCACAAACATTTGACTGGCGACTCCGCACCCTGCGACGTTTTTGAGGCGGAGGTATCTTTACCTAGACATAAACGGGGAAAAATATCTTTTGATTTAAGTCTATGGATTGATTTAAGTCTATAAATTGATTCGAGCTTGAAACCATTTGTGTTTGAGTCGACTTTGATTATCGAATTCATTATCGTAAAATCTATTATCTAATGCTAGCAAGTTAAACACAAAAAGTAACTACAAATTTAAAAAGAAATTAACTAAAATGCGATGTCAAATTCAGGCACAGATTAATTCGAAAGTAAGCCCAAATAAGCATCGTTATTAAAACGAAATTAAATCTATCTGACAATAATTTGAAAGCTCAGTTTAACCCTCTGGTTGCCGGGTATTTTAGGTATATGGGTAATGCTGGGTCAGCCAAAGTCGGCTTAAATAGGGAAAGTACCTAACTTGAATGGTGGACATGACTAGGGTTCATTTGGCAGTTTCCCTGCTCGGTTAGTGCCGTACCGCCAGGCGGCGTTGTTGCGCCTCCACACAACAACCTGACAACAGCTGACATTTTGCCAATAGGGAATCAAAACATCTTCCTAGTGAGTTCAGTTCTTTCATTCCGCTCTCGATTGCTTGTTCATTTCATTTTCAACTGGATTTCATTGGTGTGGTCGTTGGCTAGGACCGTTTTTAATTTTGAAGCCCTGAAATTTTTTTTCAGCACGCACCGCAAGTTAATATACATGCCATTAAGTTTAAGCCAAGTTTGGCTTAATGAGTTCTCACCACTTCCGAAAGTTTTTTTCAAAAGCTGTTTTTACTTTATATTTAACGGTTCTGTTAGAGGATCAAAGCAAAAAACCGTATCAAAAAAGTGCAAATGCTCGATGAGCAAATGGAGTTTGAAGGAAGAATTTAGCCAGTGTAAGCTGACCGGCACTCAGAGGGTTAATTCTGAATTTCCAGATATGTCTTAAATTGAGAAATAAATTTTATTTGGCCAAAACAGCCAAAGATATTTTGACTTACAAACGTTTTGATTTGCAATAATTGCTCAGTAATCATCGTTTTTAGGAACACAGTTAAACCTGCCAAATGAATTAATTTTACAATTTAAAAGATTTTGAAATTTGGATACAATTATTAAATTTGAAATATATTTTGAAGCCTGAAATAATTTTATTACAGGCTAAAACAACCCAAAAATATTTCATGAAAGTTTAATAGCCTCTTGAAATTGCAAGTTCAAACAGCTTTCAAACGGATCATTTCTGGGAGTATTTGTAAAAAATATTTGTAAAACATCAGTTAACATTCTGATATCCGGCATGGAATAAAAAATGCTTCTATTAGATCGGGACACGGGTCTTACCGATAGTATGCTTGGATCCTTTGTGCGACCCTACCGACGTCTTGGAAGTCATTTCCGTGGCAGGGGCTGGCGGTGGGGGCGGAGCCACAGAGATGACTGGATGGTTCTTCAAACTAAACTTTTTGCGTTGCGCAAGGTACCATAACAAAGTCACGTGACTCAAATAATGCCTGATAAATTCACTGTGAAGAATATGAGCGTTGGGTTCTTTTAGATTGATACGGATAGTGTTACGAACGATGCAGAGATTCTCCCCGAACAACTCCTGCGGGCGTTTCCAATCCTTGAGGACTCGCAATAAGCTGTGCGGGAGTCGAGTTCGCCCCTCGGGGTCCTCGAAGGAGGCGCCCTTGACTTTGGGGTCTTTGGCGCTTTTTGTGCCAGCCCCCGCGGCTTGGACATCCCATTTTTCAGTGAGGAGATCTTGCTCCGTCCATTCCGGCCAGATGGTGATGAGGCCGGTGTAGTTTTGACCTAATGCGTCAGAGGTCATATTTGCAATCGAGATGCGCAACAGAGGACATCACATTATGCAACTGAAATAGCTCTATCGAATGAATTTAATTGCTGAACGAACTCCATGACGACTGATAAACTCAGATCGAACGGGAAAAAGGAGGTTTATTGAGAGGCGGCAAAAGAAAACTAATTTTTATAAAAACTAGACTAAAACTAACAACATTTAAGTAACTAAGTTTTGGGTCTTGTTTTTTTAGTGAACTGCAAAACTTAAAACACCTAAAAGTTTAGTCAGTGAACAAATAAATTGAAAACTGAGATAAGTCGTCAACGAATTTGGTTAAATTAAAACTAGATTTAAAGTTCTAGTTATTAAAAGAAGTTAAACAAATCTTTAGTGAATATTGTTTAGATTACTGCAGAACGCGCTAACTAACTGACTCGTTTTTCTTTTGGCATCGTCAGGGTTTTCGCCAACTCACAAGCAGTTTAATGGAACGAACTACAACTGGTGTTGAAAAATACAGTGTCTTGAGGTTAGGTTATACCAGAAGCGTTAAAAACCATTGCAAGTGGCAGGGACTAATTGTAGGATTATATCGGGTGCTTACAAGAACGAATACTTTAAAATATTTGTAGTCACACGGAAACGAAACTTATCCTCAGTGATTTAAGGATATTAAAATATTTGCCAGCTTGGTTTTGGAGTGGGCTTTTTATATCAACTGTATTGACTGATACTATTATCGTCAATATCAATAAGAGAAGCACACAGTAATAAATTAAAGGATGGCGTAAGAACATAAGAGTGACTCAAGGGAACTAGAATAGCATTACTGACTCAGATCTCTTGATCTCCTGACAAGGTGAGCTAAGCCTCATTCACATCTGTTGCTGGGAAGATCGGCAGATGCGAATGGGATGCCACGTCGGAGCAAGTCTCGCTGCCACTGCCCTAGGGCTGCTTTGTTGGAGACAGCAGGCTCCGCGAAGAGGACGGGATCAATATGTTTGACAAGGACAATATCTTCGGGTGTCATGTGGATCCACCGGATGCAGGACATAAGGCGATCGAGGTGGACCATTCGGCTGAGTTTCATCTGGTTTAGCCACCGTAAAGCTGCCTTGTAGACATCTAGTTCAGACTAAATCAAGCAGATATAGATCGCAAATAGTCAGTTGCGGAGACATGCTCGCAGATGAATATGCAGATTTACAGACAAATAGATAGATGGATGGATGGATGGATACAGACAGACAGATACGACGTAGAAGGAAAAAAAGACAAGCAGCAGTTATTTGATCTCAGCCAGACAAACACAGACAGGTGCAGCAGCAATCAATAGAGGCAAGCACGCATTCATCCTGATAGATTTACCCCAACAGCTAGAGTGTCTGACGACAAGAATGATGTAATTCTCTCAATGGGCCCTGGAACACATAGCGAACTTTGATATTGCGCGTGAAAAAGAAGAAATGTTAAAAGAAGGCAAGACAGGCATTTCGTACATCTTAGAAATTCTTCCGCAGAGATGATGTCAGAAAAGGAGGGTCGTACACTGGAATCCGAATGGTAAACAAATAATGTTAGGTAGAGTAATGGGTCAGATAGCGTCAAGAACCCTTACTGGATTTCCGAATTCATTGATCGTGAATGAAAGCTAGCGAGCAGGGAGTTTTGCGCCGGTAGTTGCGGTACTGCATGCAAGACCGTGGCCACATCCATGTGAGTATTTCGGGATAACGGGTAATTATTTGAGAGTTTCTGACAGATTTTCGTGAGCCGTGATATTCTCAATCCTTCAGCTACCTGTGCCAGTGCAAGTAAGGAAAACGGAGAAAAACCGTCTGTCTATCGGTCAATCCGTCTGTCTGCCTGCCTGCCCTTGCCTGTGTGTCTGTGTGTCTTTTTGACTGTCTGTCTGTCTGTCTGTCTGTCTGTCTGTCTGTCTGTCTGTCTGTCTGTCTGTCTGTCTGTCTGTCTCTTTGTCTCTGTCTGCCTCTTTGTTTGTTTCTCTGTCCATCTGTTTTCTATTTGTCTGCATGTCTGTAAATCTGTCTGTATTACTAACCGTGAGGAGACGGTCTAAGTTATCACGAATTGTGCATCGTATAGACCCTGTGTACATCCACTCAATCACCAGATCCATCGCGGTGTCTTCGAAACCCCGATCACACAGATCAACGCTCATTTTCCCTGACTTCCACAACGAGCTTGCTTCCAGCCGATTCTGAAGGTCGTGACTGAAGGTTACCAACACAGTTTTGTGCGCGTACAACCGTCCAGTGTCTGTCGTTAGCCTAACATCGCAGTGACGCTTTCTTTGGCGGAACAAATTCAAGGATCGTGCAGTCTGAACATCTGGAAAAACATGTGTAATGTGGCATCGGAAAGTGTGTAAATATGTTGCCGGAACCAGATTATTTTGTGTATTGCATTGTTAGTGACTGGAATTATAATGCAAAAAAATTTCCATCATAATGCGCTTGTACTGCAGAAATAAACTCACAGTGATCCGCTGGTGAAATTTCTTCGACCCAAAAGAGATTGCGGATTTGCTCGACAGACAACGGCCCTTGTTGAAAAAAACGTCCGTTACTTCGCACTTTTCGAGAGTCGCCGCCATTCAGTGGTCTGTCGTCAACAAGCAAACGGGTCCGCTCAAAAGGGTGTCTGAAAAAGGCAGCACTGTCACTGTCGCCGTGACTGTTGTCGCCTGATCCGCGATGATTTACTTCAGATAGAAGGAGAGTACGTCGACGATAGTCACATGGACCACCTCTGACCATGCGGCTCTCCTGACTCGGTTGGATCTGTGGAAACTGAATGGACGGACGTGAAGAGACACTATTGAAGGATTTGTGCGATGAGGCGGAAGGCTTCGGGGATGGGACATAATTATTTTTATCGTTGTCGGAAGCGTGGGAGGTGCTGCTGATTGCTGAGATGCACGGGTGTTTCTCTGTTGTTGAGGGTGGATTTGCTCACTCCGAGATTGCTCATCCACCGGTCGAAGAGCGACATTGCTGCCCAACAACACTGCCCCTTAATTTATTAATGAGAGACTGTTACATGCAGTTATGTAGGGACTAGGGATCATGTTCTGCATATTGCAACGCTATTGATCTGGCAGGGTATAAATGGCTCATGGGTCGTTCCTTGGTGACTGCTTCTTTTTGTTAATCCGCTAGCTCACCAGCACCACTATCGCCCTGACAGTAACATGACTGTAATTCAATTCTTAAGTGAAATCCTTATGGTTCACGAAAAGTACCACAGTACTTCACAATTTGGCGGTCTTTTTGTCCATACCAAAATGAATCCATAATTACATCCAGAAATGGGATGCAAAGAGATACAATTCTGAACTGAGCCACACTTGGTTGACCAATGATCAGCTTTTCCAACTACTCTCTCGTTGACAACAAAATAATTTACATGATTTGGCATGATTCTCAATTTCCAGACTTTTCAAACTTATTCTGGAAAAACAAAATTCCAATAGAACTGGTGTCATAAATGATACCACGTTTGGTCACCTTTACTTCAGGACGAAAAAGAGTTACAAGCCGCTTTGTTACAATGGGTAACGGTATTAAAGATAGTAAATGTAATCTTTATCGATTGTCACTGTATTAAGAACACTGTTTTTCGGGAGGCATGTCGCTGTCGGTCCGTAAAGGTATTGAACTTTTCGGACGTTAATCAGTCGGCCCATCTAAACCTGCAGGCAGGGAAAAACAAGACCTTCAGTGGTTGATTAGTGAGAGGCATGTCAGCAATCAAACAATTACGCCATTTCCGTGTCAAGCCCGCTTAGTTGATGCCCGATTCTTCGATTGAGCATCAGGTTTTTCCCTCGTATCGCGCTTGAACTAATTATGTTCGAGAAGACATGCATGTCAAACAGATTGTTTGTTAAGAATGCAGCCGTTCCTTAAAAAACACCCAATAATTCATTCATTGCTGCCCATCGTTTCAATTAAAGGTTTCGACTTCTCTGTCTAGGCCGCACCTCAAGCTATATTCTGCTTAATTCAGCTGCAATATTAAATCGTCTTTTTCAGTGTGAAAAGAGGATTTATTATTCATGATTCGCTTATTTAACACAAATCCGTTAACACATATTGAGAGAACATGTCCCATCGAAATGCCAGGACAACAGTTTGCGATTAAGGCCATTTCAACGTCCCTCAAGGTCATCCTTAGACTAAGCCGATTCTTCGTGCATATATATTCCAGTCGAGTCATGATATCTTTTTCAGTGCTGGGACATTTGTAACCGACCTCCCTGCCCTAGATGTTAGATTATGTAAAAGGTGTTCTCTGTAAAACGAGATGGCTTCCGACACTGACAGCTGCTCCGACGTCTTCGATCGGCTGAAAGAAGTGGAAGCTAATGATGGCTTGGGCACATACCAGACCGAGCTTGCGAGCAACTTAAAGCCCCTCCGAATAGTCTCGGACCACATTATGGCGTCCCACCAACCGTGGCGGGATATGGGACCTGAAATTGAGTCCCCCATTAAGTCAAGCACCATAAAGATATCTGAGGGAAACCCCGACGAAAGGGTCCTTGCCTTCGGATCGAACCGCGCACAAGCGAAGCACTGCGACGTTTTTCCGTCCAAGTCCGCCGACTGGATCGAACTGGTGACGGAGGGTGCGACGGCTTCGCTCACCACGAAAGGTGGGATGACCGGTCTGCCGAGCCCAGTGCAGAGTCGAAGCTTGATCTTTAACAGGAGACGGATCGAACGGACGCCAGTGGAGACCCTGTTCCCCTCGATTCCGCAGTTTAAAGGGCCCCTCAAATTGTCATCCAGCCACGAAGGCTCGCTGGAAAAGGAGAGTGGCGCTTCGCAGTCTGGCGAAGCAGGTCGCAATGAGGCCTCACGGAATGTGCTGCCACGCTTTATAATGGGGTCGCCGCCGGTGATTGTACCTCAAACTGGGAAAAGTTCGCCCAACGATCCGCGGCCGAATGGTGATCGAAACGGGTCGGGCAAGTTCAGAGGAAACTCCGCCGCGCTGCAGCGAAGACCTGTGCTGACGGAACGGTCCCCTCGTGAGACGCAGTGGCGACAGGAGACGTTCATCTACCGGACTGCGGCTTATTACCAAAAGGATGATCTGCAGGTAGAGGAAGCATTTTCTGAGACTAGATATGAGTTGCTTGCATATTTTATCTTAGGTTTCTTTGTTCGATGTGATTTTAATTAAGGAAGAAGTTTTAGTTTTAAAATTTTTGGTCGAGGTTCTAGTGCAAAACAAGTGTAAAAATGAATGCCAAAACCGCAATCAGAGATCTAAGATTGGCATATGAAATTACTGAATATAAATACTAGATGAACAAAGTAAACATTTTTGTCGACTTTTATTGATCACTTGTGAGCGAAGGGTTGACACGAGCTTTATCATAAGAACAATTTTGATACAAAAAATTCCGCGGATTTCAATTGCAAGCAAAATCATGGAAAATTAGTTCATTGTATTACTAGTAAAATTATATTTGAGACGGTAATTTGTCAAAATGTGTCTACAGCAATTCTGTTGATTAAAGTGGCACATTTTCCAGTGTTCATTATTTTTATTTAGCTTTCAGAACATATATACTTTTTTGCTTCGAAAAAAGTAGTTCACGATTGGGTTCAGAAACATCAAGTCATATTTGGAAAATTCGATATCCGTTTTTATCTAATTATTCTACAGCTAACATTATGAATCACTGGCTGGTCTTTTTTCGGGAAAAATAACTTTAAAAATTAGTAAATAATTCTTTTAATTCTTTCGTTGTAGGCAAAGAGCAAAACGCTGCCGCTGCAAACCGCGCGAAAGCCGTCGACTTGGAACGAGTACGCCTCGAGGTTGCGAGAGAACAACGCGAAATACGAATGGAAAATGAAATATAATAACAAATATTACAGAAAAGACGCGTATTTATCGGAGGACCTTATCCAACGGATGCAATACCAAAACGGAACGGACTATTCAGCCGAACCAAACAAGACCTTGATGAGGAACCGTCGCGAACGAAGGAAACCTCCGACAGGGGAACCTGGTTGGAACGAACCCTGCTACGGTTCCTCGACTAGTTCGTCGCGATATCTAGGCAAAAGGAAAGCCGTTCCAACCTACGAGCAGTATCAATCCGCATCCTACAACCGAGGCTGGGAGGAGTATCATGAGTCGCGTTCGAATGCGGGGACGCCGATGTCGATGCAGTCCGATGTGTCGTCTCGGTATCGTGGTCGGTCGAACACCGGCACGAGCCAACAAAGCGAGGTACCGTCCTCGTATGTGTCATGGAGGTCGGATGTCCCGTGGAACGGCAATATGAGTGACACTCCTCAGCCAGTTAGGCAGGTACGATAAGTTGTCCCAATTTTAGCCACTCGGTTTTTCGGCTAATTCGAGCCCCTTTGAAACGTAAGTAGTAAATTCACTGCAACAAGCAGAAAGGGAGTAAGATAGGTATAAAGTAGACGTCCTTTTAATGTTGAAATGTATTAAATTGAAAAATAAGTTTAATTACTGTATGCGTAAGATATTACAGGACATGCAAAATGAAACGAGTTGGCAATCAGGGCTCTTACATTATGAACATTATGAACATTATGAAAACATTATGAACACAACACTGAATTACAAAACCGAATTTCCTTAGTCAGCCCATTTGCGTAAATAAGAAAAATTGTTACACAAATGTTTAGTTTACAGCAACAGCCTAACCTGATTAAGAAGTCTTACATCCGTGAACATTTTCATAGAATTAAAAAACCTTAAAAAAGGATCTTCGAAAGTTTTTGAAATTCGTTTATTTATGTTCAACTAAAACTAAAACTATACCAAATAACAATTTGATTTTTACTTGATTTCATGATGTGCACTCCGCAGGTAAAACCGTGGTCTGGCGAAACGACAGGGCAGGGAACCAGAATTTTCAATAATTCTTACCATCCAACGCGGATGCGACAGCCCTGTCCGTTGTGGCGTCCACCATTTATCCCTCCGAATGAGATGCCTTACCTGCCTCGAAACCTCTCATACGCTCCCAGGGGGGTTACTGCGAGTGCCCTAGGCCCCACCCCTTTTCATGGCCATTCCCTTCAACCTCACCTCTGTCCGAAATTTAATCTGGAGCAAGGCAATGCGCAGAACAATGATACAGAAGGTCGTTCGGCCAAGCCCACTGTGGACAGGCCTGCTGCGACGATGGATGAGGGTTCGCCGGAAGTATTTGGAGATGCCCATGCGAAATTCAACCGAGAACCAAGGCAGTCGCATCGGACGAACTCGACGGCCTCACAGACCGGTTGTTCCTGTCTGTGTCGTCATAAAACGCCTGACAAGGCGGTTTCACCGCCGATTATTGGTATCCAAGTACCGGCCTCTCCAGTGTATACCATGCTTCCGCAGTTCGTCTCGGCTGCTGCGTTTAATTCGCAGTTTTTTGGACCGCAGATTACACCACCGCCGTTGGAGTCAGTCGGGTTCGAGGACTCGCAGCCGTCGAATTTCCTGCAGGATATTCTCACCGTAAATCCGGACGGGAAGATTCCTCGGGCGCGTTTGCTCGACCAGCGGTTGGATGATGTGCTGCGGAGTAGGACAGCGCCCAAGATGGGTGGTCATGCGACGTGGTTTTCCACCGCTGCTCGGCAATACAAAGCTGCTTCGAATGCTCAACAGAAATTGTAAAATCATTTTCCTTTGTGAAGCCGCAGTTACATGTTATATCACGCACTGCCTCAAAACAGCAAATCAACGCGTTTTTGTTTGCTATGCAGTAGCATGTTCTGGTTCACCGGGTGGAAACTCATTTTTGAGACAAATTCTACCGACTTCCACTACTCTCAAGCCGAAAAGCAACAGAAACGTAATATGCCAAAAGCTAGATATTTTAGTGCCATATACGAAAATAAAAACAATTCTTCAATCTAACAATCGATCGCGTGTCCACACGCCAAACTCGCCGATGACCAGAAAAGAGCGATATCCCCGATACTTTTCGTGCCTAAATCAGACGTGCGATTTCTTCCACGATTTTCTCAATTTTTGCGATTTAACAAAGTGTAAGTTAGCCCTTTAAACATCCAAGCTAAAGTGGTAAAAGTTTTAAGTTTCATCAAACTGAAAATCAAAGGAGATGGAGTAAGGGAAGTTCTCCTCCCTGAAAATGTCTCAACGCGTCCACCGCTTGATTCTATTCTTCTCCTTAATCCGCGAGGACCTTCAAACGTAATACTGTGATCACTAGACTTATATTGATCTGAAAAATGCATTTTGGGCGTTGTATTTGGTGTTTTTCTGAAAAATCAGTTTTGAAAATAACGCGGGAGGTTCAGCCATTACGGTAAATAAAAAAACCCCTCTTTCTCAGGAGGGTCTGGAAAAAGTGGTGGATCTTTTTTCTGGCAAGGATTCGACAAAATTGTGTTTAAGGTAATCGATTGGCCGAAGAATTTTCAAAGTGTGTTTACATTTGAGCACCTGTGACAGACGATTAGAAGCTTTGATTTGTTCGAGTTTCAATAACTGGTGCGGATTACAGGGACAAAACATCGATTTACAGCTTCCCGGAGAAGATGGAAAAACTGAAACAAACCCCAAATAAATGCAGATCTGTTATAATAAACGAAAGAGGAGAAAATTCTCTGTCGAATGAGTGGTAACATACTTCTCCCCTGCTAGAGGGGACAAAGCCGCATGTCAATGAAGTAAATCTTAAAAATAGGTTTCAACGCGATGCAATTAGTCATTCTAATCCAGAAGTCTAAGAGCAAAAGTCTGTGATTAGCTATAGCATGTTGTGTAATCAAGTTTCGCGGGACGTTATCGCCTGTTTACTGCAGCAATTTTGGCCAGCTAAATTAAGACAGTGTCTTTCGTGTACATTTTTTTTAACAGATGCCCAATTCCTTAATTTTTAGGACAATTTTTTTGTAGAAGCCCATCGTACTCTTTAGTAAGTAACAATTACAGTATACGTGAAACGGAAAACTAAGCTAGTTAATAACGACTAGCGTGAAAAATTCTCCACATTCCCTTATATACAGTAAGAAAAGCGTACGCTCATAAGTTAGGTTCAATGATTTTGCAAAAGCTCTTCTTTTCTAAAATCTCTTTCTTTCTGTAATCCAGACTCCGGATCCGATCCTCTGCATTTACGTCGGACCTGCGGATGAAAAGTTTCAAAATTACTTGGGCATATATAAACATATGTAGAGGGGTAAACCATTTACAGTATCGTACACGCGACCATGTCGCAAATCCTCAGCGCGTGTGTACATATTATAAATTTATTATGTGTGTACAAACATATTGAGGCTGGTCGAAGTTTGTATACATTCTTGATCTCTGACGTTCACGTTAAAACCGCTGAAAATCACAAAAAACCAGACTTTTTGAAAGTTCAAGCATAATATTCCTATGACATGTGAAACGCCTGAAAATGCACGCGGCGCCTGGCCAAACTTGGTGGCCAGGTTTGGGAAATAGCTCGTTCTTGGCAACAGTCTAAGTTACGACATTGAAACACTGTCCCACCAGCGATAATTGATTGCACTATTTTTTCTCTAACACCCAGATGCGCTTTGGTTTTTCCTTTTTTCCAACTCTTAATCGTCGTATTGAACTTAATTCTCAGATTTGAAAAAAATTAGCGCAGAGGAAATGAATGGAGAAATTAAAAAGTGGTCGCGTGAAATGGTTTACTTCTGTACATCCGTACACGGTGAGATGTTATGAAATGCTTTCCAGTAGCACGACAGGTTGTTGTTGAGGCCTGTTGCGCATTGAAGACCCACGTCTATCACCGCCTGCGACTGAATCTTGCCGACCGCGACTAACAAGGTGTGCAATCCGCGCACGGAAATCTTGCTTTCCCAGCAACAGGATACACTGAAATGGTATCCCGTATGGTCGATCCATTTTCCTTCGTTTCTAGGAGATTTGTCACTTACCGGAGTTAGTCCGTGTTGACTGATGAAGACAGCGCGAAACCACAGCGCCGAAACTGGATTATCAGTGAAAAAGGTGGGATAACTGCCAGAAACCACGGCCCACGGGATGGTCTGCACAGCCGTCCAGAGAAAGTTCAGTAGCAAGACTTTTGCCATTTTTACATGGTGTTGCAGTCGCGTGACCTTCTGTCTTTCGTTTCTATTCAATGGAGCGACTACGTGACCTTTCGACTGGCCCATCATAAAGATTTTTATGACCATCAGGAGACACCCTGTCCCAGTCAAGGCCAACGGCAATCCCGTACCCAAACCAACCTGCATGCATTTGAAACTTCAATGAAATCAAAATAACTAAAATAAGACTAAGCTAAAAGATTTAATGACTAATTTTTTGTTTTATTTTATGTTTTTTACATGTTTTTATTTTATTTTTCCAGAACTATCCTAAATTTTCCGGTCGCTTAAGGCTGAGCTGAGAAACCAGAAGTATTCAACTAATTTTGATTAAAGTTTAGCCACTTAAACGACTAAACTAGAAAGATTTCATTTTTTTTAAATATACCGAAACTTTAATGACTAATTGTTAAGTTATATCTTTAATTCGCCAAAGACAAGAAACAGGTTTGGTCAATAAAGTTTAAGTGGGGAAGCTAGAATTTTTGGCAAATTCGGAATATAATCGATCTGAAAATTTTGCTCAGTAATACAACTTAATTCAGTTATTTAACCAACTAAAATACTAGTTTATAAATTTAAATTTTTATCGTTCCTGTACTAACTTGGAGGAAAACTCCTAGCCGACCACTCGGAACGGACGCACACTGGCCCATCGATTGCAGCTTGACGGTCCCGCCCACGCCGAAACTCAACGGGACTTGTGACACGGCACTGGGAATCCAGGCACAAAGGATCACACCCAAAGTGGCGGTACGCGTCGTCCAGGCCTTATAGCTATGCGGGTAATACAATGCGATGCAGCGGTTCAAGGCGAGACCCGCGTCGGACCACTTGACCACGTTGGCCACAGTGCTGTAGAGTGCCAGGAAGTACAGGCACGTGTCAGGCGGAATGCGCTGGCCGTGTTGTTTGGCGATGGTGATGAAGACGCTGCTCGGCACGGCGATCAGACACATGAACAGGTTGATGGACAGGAAGTGGTAGAGTAGTATTGCGAGTCCTAATTTGACGCCTTTCTTGGGGACTGCTGCGTACAGGGCGAGGACGTTGAAGCAGGCCCCCGTGAAACTCACGCAAAGGGTCACCGTCATCCAAGCCGTGAGTTCGGTTTGCTTTCGCTTGCTTAATTGCGGAAACGAGTCGTTTGCGGCATTATTGATGGCCATAGCAGGAACGAATGCGTGGTAGCTGGCATTACTCGTCATGGTTTTAGCACCGTGATATGAAGCAGGAAAGAAAATGAATTTTGAGGAGACTTTTTGAAGTAAATAATATTTTATCGATGGTTTGTTTTCAGCCAATCAATATATCGATGAACGCTCTTTGACATATGCGAAAAGATTACGGACATACACCTTTCAAAATGATTAAATTTAGCAGCACAATGAATAAGCTTCAGGACCATTTGCGAATTGAGATCAATGAGAATCCACCATAGAACGGCAACGCGCCACGTGATAACACGTCAGCGCAATTTTGTTTAGCGAATTTGCGTTGTAGGTCGTCATTCTCCGAGGGTAATTCAAAGAATTTAATTTTGAATGTCCCAAGGAGTCCCTCCCGAAAAACACTATCCGAAATATGGTTACAATCAATAATGGCCTTTTGGTCTCTGAAGTAAATATGTGACCAAACGGAGTACCATTTCTGACACCAGTTTTATTGAGATTGAAAAGTTTTTCCAGAGTAGCTTTGAAAAGTCTAGAAACGGAGAAAAACTTGTCGATTGCAATATTTTATTAAGCACAAAGTTTAATAATACTTGTATTGGTGATAAAGGACAAGTACAGTGCCGATTTACCATCAGTCAGTCGTGTTGTTATAAAAGTATCTTCCTTACTGTAAATTTCATTTTTTCAATTATTAGCGACAGTGCGGTCGTCAATAAGATGTGTAAAAAAATCCGCCAAAAAAGGTATCAAAAAAGGTGTCAGTGGCCGAGTGAACATGGGCCGAAAAGAGAGAGTTCTGATTGGCCTGTTGCCTTTTTTTGATCGTTGCCAAATCGACTGCCTTACCGCTCAGCCAAATGCGATTAGCAAATTTCTGAAATTTACTGATCGCAATTTCGTGATATTTTCGGCTGATAATTTGTCCAAACTCGTTCGTCAAATCAAACTCTTGGAGCCGAGTGGTCGTTTCAAATGATGCCAAATCATATTGTTATGCGATTGTGGATTCACTTTGATATGGAGAAAAGGACAGCCAAATTGTAATATACTGTGGCACCATTTGGAGAACCATAACGGATTTCCATTCAAGTTCAAATTACGGTAATTGTTTTGCCCGAGTAGCTGTGTGTATGATGGACAATGTTCTCGGGATGAATCAAGTTGGGAAAATTGTTATTTAGTTTCGATGCCCCCGATTAAAGGTCGAGACCTCACGCTTGGCTCCGGGAGGGGTCGCACGTAAACGTGCAATATTCTTATGTGCTTGTTTTCCTAAAAGCCGTATAAATTGCATTGTGATCCACCCACAAGCGAAAACGTGATCATTTTATTCAGTAATCACTGGATTAGATTACCCCGTGTTACCGAAAAGGCGGTAATTAACGTGATGCTTTCGAAAACCATCCTTTTAAGCTTATAGCAGCTTCCGCCCACAAAATAACCTGTTATCTATTATCGTACGGCTAGTCTGAAAAGAGGTTGAATGCATGTCGCGACCCGTGACGCCCGGGGAATACGTCAGCAATCACTTGTAAGTTCAAAATGCATGCACTGCATGGAATTGTAAGCACGACAAGCCCGTTGGATTTATTCTTCCTGAACCTGGATATTAACACAACTTGTTTGGCCTAAAAAGGACTGGCCAAACTCAGGGCCTTTTTCAAATGCCAAATGCAGAATCACTTTACAATAGTTTTTTTTATTTCCATCTACTGTAGTGATGGAGATAATTTATTTGCCGGAAAAGTCGTGAAAGTGTTTTTGGTGATATTTTAAAGTTGAAAAAAACACAGGACGATTCCATTTCATTCATTATCATGATTAAAATAGTGATTCTTAGAACTACATTAAATATAATGTTTTTGTTCCCAACTCGTTCCAAATTTAGTTTGGAGTCAATTGGCATCAGCCAAACAAAAGTTTAAGGTCAGTGTGTTGAGCTACAGACCAAACTAGACAGCTTCGCCGGAATTATTAGTTCTTTTTGAAAGATAGCTAGAGCTCTGCCCCCTGATCTCCGAAAAATATTGGGGTAATGCCAATCGACCCGAAAATGTATTTGAAATAAAAAAATGGCACAATAAAAATCATAAAGTCAGTTCTAAAAAATACTATTTTCACAATGAAGATGAAGGGAAACGGAATGTCCCTTTGTTTTTCCAACTTTAAAATATCACCAATTTTTTTGCCTACTTGAAGGGCGAAGTTAATTTTTATATTCATCACTGTAGCAGGTCTAATGGAACAAATTATAACCGGCCAAACAAAACTTATTCGTTCAGAAAAGCTTCAGCAAAAAAATATTCTCTGAATGATTGCATTCTATACTAATGACGCAAATTTACATTTCGAGGAATACTTTTCTTCGAGTAGTGAAAGGCCTTTTGTATCACGGCTCTTGAAGAAAGAGCCTTTTAAATAATAGGCTCTTCACCTCCCCCCAATCCACATATCCGGCTTGCAAACATTTCTTCGTTTCTGCAAAAAAACCTGCCCGCTGATATGCAATTATTTGAGTGGTACACAGTTCAACAGCTCAAGTACAGAAGTATTCTTTGTTGCTTTTAACTTTTTGCGTAGCAAAATTATTTGCAAATTTTCCTGATCAAAACTGTATACACACGGATCTGTCACCTTTCTCTAGCAGAATGCTGCAATTTTTCCTGTTTCTGGTGGGATATTACTGAGCTTGCCTTGCAGTTGGTACCCCTGGCAGCAACGCTAATGCTGTTACCTCCATTCCCAAAATGAAAACCTTCTGCCAGGCGGGCTCCTCCAGGCCGTCTCGGAACCGAGGGCGATGCGTTGATTTGGGCGGCGATTTTTTCTGTCAATGTCCATCCACAAGGGAGGGGCGCTATTGCGAAGTCAGTGTAATAGAGCCGGGAACATCAATCGACACGACCTGGACCCGGCAGACTTTTCTCAAGGTTTGTGCCAGGGCCGCGAACCCATGTCGGAACCAGGGGACTTGTGTTCAACTGGCGTATCATGCTGACGCGTACTTTTGTGCCTGCCGTTTTGGAGGAAAGCAAAAAAACTGCGAGGACTAGGAGATAACTCGCCTTCCTACAAGTGCAAGTACTTGAACTCCAAATCCTGTTGATAGGTTGTCATGATAGCAATAATAATGGCAAAAGTATTAACTTGATTCAAATTCCGCTTAACAAAAAAATGGCAGCTTGATTCATCTTTCATACATTTCCGATAAAAATTAAAGCCTGACTCAAGTTTCGTTCTGTTAAATTGCGCAATCTGGAGCCCATCAGTGCGAACAGAAACATCATGAATTCAACTCTCGATTGCCTTGCCGAGCAAGAGATTTACTCCACTCCCCTAGCCAAATTTATTTATTTCTGTTTAGTGTTATCGATGCATTTTCATGAGATAAATCACATCTGCCATTAAAAAAAATAAAATTGCCCTTTGGCGGTACATAGAGAGCACTTCTTATGTTATTGTATTACGCACTAAGTGATCGTTAAACTTATTGTCCTGTGTCTTTTTTTGCTGAAGATTCTTATGACCGATGCAAGTTCAGTAAAGTGAACGATCAATAAGTGCGTAATACGGTAACATAAGAAGCGCCTCTATGTACCACCAAAGGGCATTTTTTTTCATGGGGGATGTGGTTCTGGCCGATTTGCTCGAAAAAATCGTAATATCTGATGAAAACGCATTAATAATGACAAACAGAAATAAATCAATCGACTGGGAGAGTGGAGGAAATTCCTTGTAAGTGTATCGGAGAATTTCATTAGAGGTTGCACTACACGCATGGTTTCGCTGAAAACTGCGTTGAGGTGCTATTGACAAATAATACCCAAGCCAATTTTGAATCCGCCTGAAAATATAATATTAACGAATCTTAATACAAAATCGTTCTCTGATAGAAGTACCATGACGCGCTTAAAACTAATCAGATTAATTGAGATTGAGTGCAAACTCCTAAGATAAAAAATGTAATTTAACTGTGAATTTTTTTCCTTAAAAACATCTTTATCAGGTATGGGAACGATTATTGCCGGAATGACGGAAACTGCGTCCGTGTCGGGAATGATTTCTTCTGTATTTGCCCCCCGTCGTGGGAAGGACGATACTGTGAAGTGAGCATGCGTGAACCTGGTAATAATGCATCGGTTGATCCGCAGTGGACGATGGTAAAGTTTTCCTACCCTCCCAAAGAATACTATCTCAAATACGGTTACAGTTGATAACGTTGATACAGTTACATTTAGTGTCTTTAACACCGTTCCATAATGCGTGATAAAGCAGCTTATGACCCTTTTTATTCCCTGAAGTACAGAAGGGTTATCCAGCCAAGTTGAGCCGGTACGAGTTTTTAGAAATCGTGCGTTCAGCTGAAATTGCAGCAGTCATCCGCAACCTGAGATCGATAAAACCATTGATAAGACATTCTTTAAATGCAAAAGTTGTTTATCCGTGATGGGAAATAAAAAATTAATTGATTTTGAGATCACAGTGGGCATGTTTTCAGAAAATCAAAACGGACCATTTTTTAGTAGAACCAAGATACCCCCGTTTGACTTCAAAATTTCTTGACGAATGGCAAATAGCTTTGTGATAACGAATAAATTTTGTGGTTAGTGAAAAAAATATGCTGGTATGATTACGGGGTGGAAGTCAAAAACAACGAGGCCGCCATCTTTAATGCATGTGGACTGAAAAGCAAGTAGTTCACCTACGAATGAAATTTAGGTACATTACTCTTTCACGGATACAAGAAGACCAAGTCTGGTATACGTAAAAAGAAAGAAATAAAGGTTTTTGCATCAGGAACTATCAGAACGAACCACAAGGCGCAACAGCACTTCTGCAGAGCTCTTTTTTCGAGGAGCGGCAGGTCCATGCTCGACCTCATGCTGATAATGTTGGAATAAAACAGCAAAAATCACTTTCTAATGCACAGGAAGCATATGTTTGGTAATAAAGGCTTGAAAAGAAAATACATCAAGGGAACACACAACGGATGGCGTTTGAATGTAAAGAAATTCGCGGAAACAAAACAATGTGTGGATCAATCAAAATCACTGTGAATCAATCAAAGAAAGACAGCTATAAAATCGGCTCAACTTGGCTGGATAACCCTTCTGTATATCGATGATCAAACGGAGTACCATTTATGACACCATTTTTATTTCTGACTTTGACGTTTTTTCAGAGTAAGTTTGAACAGCTTGGAAATGGAGAAAATATGTCAATTTCAGTGTTAACTCTTTGAGGACGGGGTTGATCCATTTTGGATCACTTGCGTGTAAGCTGCGTAATACGCTCATATTTAATAACAGGATTCATATAGCAGTTTCCCTGTAATTGTCAAGTTGTCTTTGTACACACAGTGTGTCATACTCGCCAGCAAGAAGACCACAACAAAGAAGCCTAAACT